>QLOM01017853.1:0-17722 GCA_003313785.1 Termitomyces sp. MG148 | reverse complement strand
ACACAATCATTGGATTGTAATTGCTTGAATCCAAGTTTGGTGAGAACTTCATGAAGTTTTTCTTTCCATTTTCTTTCGGCTTGCTTAAGTCCATATATGGCTTTTTGAAGTTTCCAGAATTTCTTTCTTCCTATTCCCTCAGGTGTGCACATATATATTTCTTTGTCTAAAGATCCTTCCAGATATGCGCCGATCACATCAATCTGATGGATCTCAAGATTGAGCATGGCTGCAATTGTGAGAAAGATTTGAAGAGTTGTAAATTTAGCTACCGAGGAGAAGGTTTTGTTGTAATCAATACCAGGAGTTTGCGAAAAACCTTGGGCAACTATATGGGCTTTGAACTTTGAGTGTTGTCTGTGCTTGTCAAGTTTTTCTTTTAGTACGACTTTACTTCCCACTGCCTTTTTACCTTTGGGTAATTCGTTGACTTCCTCAAATACTCCGTTACTAACAAGTTGATTGTATTCCAGGTCTATTGCCTTCTTCCATTTGTGAGCGAGTGGAGTATTCAATGCTTTGGCCATAGAAGGGCCATTGACAGCTACAAATGCAACATGTTGGTTGGCAGCAGTGTCCTCAGTCTATCGGTATCTTTTTGGCAGTTGACATTCTCGAGCTGAGGAGGCACGACAAGGTAGATCCTCCCATTTTTGAGTCTTGTGTGGAGCTGATGGCACTTCAATGGGCACTTCATCACCAAGTTGGAGTAACTGAACGTGATGGAGTAGGGTACTGTAAATCTCCAATAGGTGTGCTTTCAGTAGGTGAATTACACAAATCATTTGACTGAATTAACGTAGCTGCAACTTTGTTTTTGAAATCCGAAGGAATGGAAATTCGATGAGGTAAGTCCATTTCCAGATAAATTGCCACATCAATGAAGTTGTTCACTTCTTCAGGGGTTGAGTGTGGCAATTTTATTTGAGCCAACTCACTTGGAGTATCATCTTTGTGAAACTGTATGTCCCTTGAAGCAATAAGTTTTCTATTTTTGAGATCCTCAAGTCTGTAGCCTTTAGTCTCATCAATCCACCATCCTAACATTTTCATGTGCACTGCCTGCAATTTGAGTTTACCATGACAAACTTCTTTGGGTACTTGAGCCTATCCAAGTGATCTGAAAATTTGTAGATGTGAGACATCAGGTTTTTGTCCAGTTTTGAACCATTCCATGTAAGGAATTTTGCCTTGTAAATCAGAAGTCAGAGTGATTGATCAAATATAGACGGCATACATGAATGCTTCACTCCAATATCTCAGGTCCATCTTAGCACTGTGGAGCATGCATTGGGTCATCTCTATGAACACTGCAATAGTGCACTCAGCAATGCCGTTTTGTTTGGGTCAGTATGGATTTGTGGTTTCATGAACTATTCTGTTGAGCTGACAAAACTTTCCCATTTTGGTATTCACAATTTCCATCCCATTGTCAGTGCAAATTCACTTGACAAATCGGCCAGATTGGTGTTTGAGCTTTGCTATTATCTCACAAACAGGATCTCCAACTTGTTCCTTATTTTTTAAGAGCTTGTAGATCAGATAGCGTTGGCTAACTTCAATGATGACCATGGCATAACAATATCTATTCCAGGTGGAAACGGACATGGGACCAGTCAAGTCCATAACCAGGAGCTTGTTTTTGTCATATTCAGTTTTGCTAGCTTGCAGGAGAGGTGGATGAGTGGGCTTGCCCTGTGCACAACCGCTGCAGAGGTGATTAAATTCACAAGGTAATTTGACATTTAATCCGGTGACGAGATTCTGATCTATCATTGACTTAATAGACTAATGTGTCCCATCTGTTGATGCCACAATCACATGGTAGACTCACTGGCAACATAAGCAATTTGATTGTCCAGGTATCCCGTATTCATGCATTCAATGTGATACAGAGTGTCGTGAAATCTGGTGAGGTTTGCACGAAGAAACTCCAAGTCTTTCCAAGAGAGACCAAGTCCAAAATGTAATCCCTTAACTGTGGCGCCAGCATGTTGTAACAGACCAAGGCTTATGAGATTGGCTCCAAGCGTAGGAATGTGCAGACATCATTCAGTTGGACATCACTCAGACCTTTGGAGACGTTGGTACAAAATTCTATAGAACTAATCCCAGCAACGGCTAATTTGTTGAGGCCTCCCACAGATACGTGTTGATGGTTTACCTTGCAATATTCGGTGAAATAATTCTGATCGGCTATCATGTGGCAAGTTGCAGCACTATTGAGAAGTAAACCGGACAGCATTCCTTTGTTTGTTGCTATAAGAACTTTTCCAACTTCACATGTTTGACCTTTTCCTTCAGAAATGGAGAGATTGGCATTACCAATGGCTTTAGTTCTTTTGGGTTTTGGACACTTGGGACTCCAATGTCCTTTCTCTCCACAGTTATAGCACATATCATCAGATCTTGGTTCTTGTTTACCTTTTGACTTGTTTTTAGCTGATTCCGGATTGCTCTTGCTCCCACTGGAAGAATTATCCTTGGTCACAAAAGGGAGAGGTCTTGACAAAGAATTTTCTTCATTATTGATGTGTTCGTAGACCATCATCAGTTCGGTGGTGACATTTTTGAGAGTAAGTGAACTCCCTCAAAATAGAAGATTCTGTTTGACTATTTCTCAGGTGGGTAGATGAGGTAATGAAAGCAATATCGCATTAATGAGAGTAATATCATCAATCTTGTTATCAGCTTCAGAGAAACATCAACAAAGATTCATGTAGAATCCTATATGATTGGACATGGGAGTATTTCCATCCCATCTTTTTGCATACAACTACTGATAACAGTAGTATATGTTAACACCACTTTGTTGCTTGACAAAATTCTCCCGCAAGTGATTCCAGACATTGGTTGAGCTATTGAGACCAGTGATGGATTCATGCTGTGCATATTCAATTGCGTTGCATATTAAACCCATGGCAGCATCATTTTTATTGAGCCATCGTTTGTGTTTTTCATAAGATTGTTCCCAAGCTGAATAGTCCTTGGACAGTTTATTGATAGTAAGTATTTAAGTAAGTACACACCTGGAGTTATCAAGTCAAAGAATGACCTGGACTCCAGAATAAAGCAGCTACTATATACTCCTATTCTAAATGTAAGACATAGATTAGTAATATGTTTTAAATATAACGGTTTGATTACTGATACAAGTTAGTACGTACAAAATGACAATGTCATGATTAATGCATTAGGTCACTTGGAGCCTCCATCAACATCCTCTTCTGACACTGCTCCAGCCTGCCTGAAAATGTTACCTCCCATGCCATTATATAGTAGCATCCACTCTGTTTATTGAGAGAATTGACAATGAGTGACTTAAGAATGACATCAGGCTCATCATATGGTATGTAACATATTGGAGACTTACTTCATAGTTTAGTCATTGAGTTGTCATCATACTGAGACTCATAATGTCTCATGTGAAGAATGTTAAATGGACCTTAAGCCATAGAACTATGGTTCTACGGCCTTAATAAAAGTATATAATAATTATTTATTAAATTAATCAACAAGTTTTATATTATTGTATGGCTCTTATGTAAGGCAGCTAATTTTACTATCATACATTGTAGTACTAGAATTGCATTCTGATCTGGTTCTGCTGTGTGACTGTAAGGCTTTGCTATTTCTCTGACAATGTTCCACTTTTTTGAACCTTTTGGGTTCAATTCAAATACTATAAGCAACAACTGCAAATTCTAAACTGACAATCTAGATATTTTTGTGTGATTACACCAAACAGTGCATCAACTTCTTGATGCATGCACTCAAAAAATACATATGTAGAGCAACGTGATTGGATGGACACCAATCAATCACTTGAACCAACTTGCAATGGTGAGACTATCAACTAGTTGCTAGCATATCCACTAGCTGTCTTGACTGACCCAGTTCAGCCTAGGTTAGAGTCTACTAAGGCTACAATGGAGGAACCCTCCCAGCAGCCTCATAAAATGCTTAGAGGAGCTCTGTGGAGTGAAGCATTGATAAGCCTCTGGCTGAGCTCAGCGCACTAGTGCTATTTTTAGTAACTTATATTTTGCAGCAAGCAGAAATCAAACTCAGGCTACAGAACATGATGTGTGTGACCACCTGACTTGGCAGTCATATGATGATCTATCAGTCATATGGCAATCACAAGACTTAGCAACCACGGGACCTTAGCAACCACTTAATTCTGCAATTGTCAGGGGACAGGTCCTTGGACCGTCCACCCTAGCCTTGCTTAGTCTGTGTTGATGTTGGCACCCACATCTAGCCACCATCCGGACCACTCTGGCCCTATCCTGATCTATCCCTGTCTTGGCATCAACACCTGGCAGGTCAGCTGGTCTCTGGACCCACTCTATTTGCTGGCAGGCCTTTATGCCATTGGCTGGCTTACTCATGCTAACTGTTGCTTACTCATTAGTGCTTAGTACATACTGGCCCTATTAGTCAATACACCGTAGTCATAGCATATCCGATGTAGTATATATGTAGGACTGGTGGATGGAACATTCCTAGTCCTAGCAATAGCATTGCTTCTGGGCCTACACATTAGCATTACTGTGAGCTCCTCAGTGAGGGCCTTGCCTTCTGCTCTCGCCCTCCTGCTCCACTCCTTGTCAGTGGCCTGCCTTCTTGCCTGCCAGTTGCTTGTTACTGTGCCCACTCAACACTCACTCCACTTGGTAGTAGGCTTGAATAGTGGATGCGTCTGCCTGGCTTTCCATGATAGAGTGTCCCCTTACAGCAATCACCTGATACTCACCTGACTTCAGCCTAGCCCCCATTCAGATCCCCAATCAAAGATAAGCAACTCCAGGACCAAACTCAGTGCTTCTCAAAGATCCAACGTCAGATCAGTTTTAGCAATGCTTATTAATTATCCAATGCTTAACAACTTACTCAAGACAGGCCCCTTGATGGTTTCAGGCCTTAGCGATAGTCCCCACACATTTGACCATTTTCACTGCTACAATGTTGAGTTAGCGCTTGCCAACTTGACAGATGCCATCACTTAGCAACTTTCATGTTCCATTGCTCTTGTCATTATTTTTCTTGAATGATTAATTAGCAACTTTTAGTTTAATTAACACAGTGACTTAGTGTCTATAAATACTGTACATATTTTGTCTTAGCTAGCATTGGATCATATGCTCCACAGTTTAGATCACATTTCAGCGCATTCTAAGTCCTCAGAGTTGCTAAGTGATATAGTCTTGCTGACTTTACCTTACCAACTATACTTGCTGACTTTTGTTCTTATGGTGCTATACAGGCACACTATTGCCAATGTCCATGTCACTAAAGTCTTTACCAACTCCTAGCACCCTAGTGCCTTGCAGGCTTACAGCTTAGATTGCTAAGCAACTCCTTTGTTTTTCTAAGTCCAAACCACACTAAAAAGACTAGGCTTCTAAGACCCTGCCCAGAACTCTCTCAACACTAGCGACTGCTCAACACTACTCATTCATGAGGCGCTAAGTTTACCATCCACTCAGACAGTGCTTAGCGACTTTTGGGCATCATCAAATTGAAGCCCACCATGAGGGACTTTAGGGCAGAATTCCACCAGCAACCCATCTTCAGCGCTAGCGCCACCTTCTCAGCCAGTCGGCAGATGCTCTTGAGTCTATTCACCAATTGCCTTCTATGCCACAGCTACCTGGAGCTTTACTTTACCAGACTCTAGCGCAAGAACTTGCTGATGCCTCAGCCAACCTCACAGTTGATGACATTAGCAACTTTTTTTCTTATGAGCTTGACTTTGAACCAATTGTTTCCAAATATCAGACACCACTTGCTGACTTAGCACAAGGGTTGCCAAACTCACCCCTCACACCATTATCTCAGTTATTCAGAACACCAACATCTACCCCACCACCAACACCAGTACACTTACCAACCCCTACGTTACTGACTACATGCTTACCAACCATTATGGAAGCCCCTCAGTGCATGCCGCCTTGCAACCACTTTTCAGCACCAAAATGGGATGAAACCAAACCACAGGAACTCACTCAGTACTTTAAGGAACTCAAATACCTCTTTTGCAACTATGGCATTACCGACCACACTCAGATGAAGGAATACGCAGCACGATATGTATCATACAACATGGCAGAAACTTGGACTGGACTCAGGGAATTCAGCACTCCAGTTCCTGTCCTAACCAATAAGACCCCTGGCCTTAGTGACTTATGAGGAATAGAAAGCGGCAGTAATCCAACTCTACCCAGGCACTGAGGAATCCACCAGGTACACAGTAACGGAACTTCAAAAGCTAGTACAGGACACATTTGACAATGGTATTTATACACTTGGCATCCTTTTTACTTACTACAGGGACTTTCAGTGAGTTGCTAGATAGTTACTGCAGAACGGCAAGCTCTACTACAACGTGGAATGTTGCTTATTCCAGCAAGGTATTGTAAGGGTGACCTCTGGGGGCTATGGCTCAGTCACACAGCTGGCAGAGGGAAATTCAAAGTATATTGGAAAATGCATAGGTAACACTACAATGACTATTCACCTGGCAAAGGGAAATCCAAAGAAAACAAGTCTAAGGATTCTCTATGCCAAGACTAACACTTCTGAGGCTTCAGAAGCATGAGAAACAACTATACAAATCAACAAGGTGGCTAACCTTAACCTAAATAGTAAAAAACTCAAACATGGCATGTAACTTGTTGGTTACCGGATCACATGCAGCTTTGGCATGTGACTCAGTAGTTACTGGATCACATGCAGCTTATTAGGTAAGCTAGAGCAGACAGAACCAGTTAAAGGAAGTAAGGGAGAACTGTACTAAAAGTAAAAAGATAGACAAAAAAGGAAAAAAAAAGGATAAGAAAAGAAAATAAAGGACAAGAAAAGGAAAGAGATGAGGAGTCCCCTGACATTACCCCCCCTCTAGAGTGCAGCATCTCAACATGCTGGGTAAAAGCAATTCTGGATAGCTTGGTCAACCTTGAAAAGAGAGTAGATGCCTCTAATTGCCTAAGGAGCATTGGGGTGCTGTTGATAGAATTCCTGGACCAAGACAGGAGCGTGGACATTTTTTTGTGGCTGTCAGGTTCCGCTGACCCAGGGGCTCAGCAAGTCTGGGTGAGGCCTTACAAAGCGGACTCAAGGGGTTACGGACACAACAGAGGCCTACCAGGGTAGATGAGATACGCCAAGGCGTGGGGGAGCACGCCAGGGTTGAGGTTTTGCTGGAAGAAGTGCGCCAGGGCAAGGGATGTGGAGCGTGAGTAGAGAACAAGCGCCGAGAGCAAGTGAGTGAACAAGGGAGTCCCGGGACAATCAGTGGAGCTGCAGATGTGCCAGCAGCTGTGTCATGGGAATGGCATGAAGAATGATTGCGCGGACAAGGTTTTAAGGTTGAATGGTTGTGGAGCTGAGCTTTGGCGGAGCTGGGCCAATTAGGCTGAAGGCCAGGGAAACTAGGAGACTGATGAGAAGAAACGGAAGAGAACTGAGTAAACAGAGTTGGGAAAAGATGAATAGATTGAGGAAGAGATAGTGAAGACAAGTAGGGACGAGTACAAGACAAATATACAAGACCAGAGCGATACAAGAGAAACTGGGAAGTGTAGGCAATATCAAGACTACTGTACTAAGTGCTACAGTGGGACTTATATACTGACTACATGTCAAGTAAGGTCTGGGGTCCCGGCCCCGGGTCTGAGGCCTACCCCTGGGGCTTGGGTGGTGTTCCGGAGTACATAAGAAGACAAAGGAAGCTCCACAAGTGTTGGATAGTAGTGGCGCCGCTGCTTGGAGAGTTGCAGTGGTGCTGTGCAAGGGAGGACGTGGCACAATGAGAGGATGCAGCAAGGCATGATGCTAGAACTGATGTGTTGCAATGTATGATGCATGAACTGATGCACGGGGTGATGCATGATGCATGGCATGATGCGTTGGGTGGTGCGTGGCTATGCATGATGCTTTAAATGATGCCTGATGCATTGGGTGATGCATGGATTGCTATGCTGTTGCGCCGGAGATTGCTGGAGGTCGTCAGTGATGTCCAGAAGAAGTGCCAGGGTTGGCCAAAGTATGATGTGATGGTTGCATTGGGTGATTGTGGAGTTTGTCCTGAGTTGGGGGTTGTGTAAGTGGTTTGCCGGGGAGTGTGTGGGGGTGGCCCGGGCCTAGAGCTTAGGCCCGGAGGTGGGTCGTGACAGTGGCTCCCAAGAGATGTCTTCAATTCCATAGCCCTTCCACTTGACCTTGAACTGAAGCTTATTTCTGAAGAGTCAGCTGTCTAGGATCCGTTGATGAGACTCCACTCAGACTCAGCACAGTGCTTACCAACATTCCTTAGTGCTTACCAATGCTCCTTAGCGCTTATCAACGCTCTCTAGCACTTACCAATGCTTCTTAGCGCTTACTGACGCTCCTTAGCGCCTACCAACATTCTCTAGCGCTTACTGATGCTCCTTAGCGCTTACCAACACTCTCTAGTGCTTATTGACATTCCCTAGTGCTTACCAACATTCCTTGGCACGTTTTGGAGCAGTTTTGCTCTAAGTTCAACAAAGAGACTTGTGATAATTGAAGAATAGAGTACTAGCCAATGGCTAAAGGAATTAACAAGTGACAAACAGCTAAAATGCATCATTTTCATGCTTAGCTACTGATCTTACTGCTTAGCGCACAGCCTTGGTGCATTAATACTTGTTAGGTTATATTTTTCATTTATACTGTCAAAGCACTTTAGCAACATTTTACATATGATTTCTTACTTTTTCTATAAAAACTGTACATAGCTACCACAATTACCAGGAAATCACCAGAGTTTACAGCCCCTCTTTGACTCCTCACATATTAGGCACCAACTACGGGTGTACACTTTATGCTAGTCCACCTACAGGACTAATCAAAACACTACGCAAACTTGACCTAGGCACCTACGGCCTAGTTACCAGTGCTTAGCTGTGCTAAGCATCTTTCTTTTAACTTCAATAACCTTTCCTTCACTTACATGTGTTTCTGAGACCCTGCCAGGACTCAACCCTCACTACTTAGTGTGCCCAACACATTCACTTATAACTGCACTAGGCTACTATTGACTCTGACAGTGTCTAGCAACTTTTGGGCGTTATCACCATTCCACTTCATACTCTTCTTGGTTGTCTATCAGAACTGGAGGTGGTGGTGGCTGTGGACATTGGCCTGGAATTGGATCATCTGGTGCAAGAGAGAGCTTTACCACATTGAAGACCAGATGAAGTTGGCTCATTTCACTAGGCAGTTTGAGTCAATAGGCCAGTGAGCCTACCTGCTTTACTATAGGAAAGGGTCCTAGACAATGGTGAGAGAGCTTCTAGGAAGATCAAGTGGTAGCAATGTCAGAGGCATCCCAATAGACTTGATCTCCAGGCTTGTACTTGGGGGCTGGAGTTTGTCCATGATCATAATAGCAGGCCATGTCATCCTTTGCCTTAGTTAAGGCTGCCTTAGCTTCCTCTTGGGCTGCCTTCATTCAATCTAGGAATTCATTAACAGCTTCATTCTCTGAAGGTTGTCCACGAGGCTCAAATCCCATCCAAGGGTGTTGACTGGTATCCAGAAGGAAAGTAGACATCTGAGTGGGGGCATGTACATGATTGTTGTACTGAAACTCAGCCTCTGGTAATAGGTTATCCCAGTCATCCTGTTGTTCATTGCAGAAAAGCCAAAGATACTGTTCCAGCTCTTGGTTGACACGCTCAGTCTAGCCATCAGACTGGGGGTGGCAGGTAGTGGAGGTGTGGAGTTTAACATGGAGCAGACAATACAGTTCTCTAGTAAACTCTGCCACAAACTGAGGTCCGTGGTCTGAAACGTAGGCATTGGACAGCCCATGGAGTTTCCAGACATGCTTCTGGTACAGATTAGCAGCATCCATAGCAGAGCAGGTGGTGTGTGTTGGAATGAAGTGAGCACGCTTGCCACAGAGATCTACTACTACCATGATTGCATCATATCCATGAGCATCTGGTAACTCAACAATGAAGTCTACTGAGGCTATGCTCCAATGCTCAGCTGGAATAGGCAAAGGATGAAGTTGCTCCATGGGAGGCTGACAATGAGGTTTAGTAAAAAGGCAGAGGTCATAGGTGGAGGTGTAAGAGCCAATATACTGTGACATTTGAGCCCACCAG
This sequence comes from Termitomyces sp. MG148, assembly GCA_003313785.1. NCBI lineage: Eukaryota > Fungi > Basidiomycota > Agaricomycetes > Agaricales > Lyophyllaceae > Termitomyces > Termitomyces sp. MG148. Next base: position 7,580 of record QLOM01017853.1, on the reverse strand, counting down.
TAATTCCGAGAGACCAGTTCCAGTGTCTTCCATCTGCCAGGATGGCCTGCAATCCAGGAATCATGATGCTGCTCAACAATTTGCCTCCGGAGATCAGATAGGTTGGGTACATAAATGCGCCCCCAGAAGATGAGAAGACCGTTCTCCAAAGACCACTCGTCAGTGCGAACTGACTTCACTCCAGCTCTCTTCTGAGCATGCAAGGCCAAAGCAGCCTTGGCTACCAGATCTTCTTGAGCACCCTCCCGGTTACCTTGGCGGATGTCTTGAAGGATGCTTGCTTCTTCTCCCTGGCCAACTACACCTTCTAGAGCACAGATAGCAAAGAGCTCTGGCTTCAAGAGTACAATATTGTCATTGTCATTAGCTACAGAACCATGATCAGCTTGCCTAGAAAGCGCATCTGGCTTGCCCATGCTTTGCTCAGGTTTGTGGTGCAATGAAAAGTCAAAGTTGGCCAGATACAAGGACCATTGAGCCTGTCGGTGGTTAAGTTTCTTGGCTGTCTGAAAGTACTCTAAGTTCTTGTGATCAGTCCACACCTCAAACTTATGCCTGGCACCCTCAAGAAAATGTTGCTACTCCTCAAATGACCAAATAATAGCTAACATCTCCCCTTGTCATGGATCTTATAATTGCGCTCCACTGCATTGAGACTCTTGGAGTAGAAAGCCACAGGATGCTACTTACTATCTTCCTTTGACTGCTGAGAGAAGATGGCTCCAGTAGCAAAATCAGAGCTATTTGCTTCCACTCAGAAGAGAGAGAGTCATCATCTGGAAATAAGAGGACAGGCTTTGAAGTGACTGCTTGTTTGAGGGCATCAAAGGCAGTCTGCTGTGCCATATCCCAGTGCTAAAGAGTGTCCTTAGTAGTGAGATCAAAGAGGGGCCAAGCATGGTATGAAAAATCCTGAATAAACCTCTGGTAGAAGTTGATGAAGCCCAAGAAGGCTTGAACCTCCTTCTTGTTCTTGGGATCTGGCCACTTTGCCACACCAGCCACTTTGACTGGGTTCATCTCAGCCATTCCATGGGAAATGATCAGTCCAAGGTATTCAATCTTAGTCTGCTCAAATTCATACTTCTCTGGCTTGAGATAGAGCTAGTGTTGGCAGAGACGTTCCAGCACAAGGCGCGATGCTCCTCTAAAGTCTTGGTATAGATGAGAATATCATCAAGATATACACACACAACACCCTCTGCTATGAGGTCTTGGAAGATGTTATTCATCATTGTCTGGAAGGTGGCTGAGCTATTAGTAAGGCCAAAGAACATCACTAGAGGTTCAAAGAGTCCATGATTTGTTCAGAATGCTGCCTTCCACTCATCACCTTCTTTGATGCACACATTGTTGTAGCCCCAGCAGACATCCAACTTGGTGAAGTAGTGCGCACCTTGGAGGTTGTTGACAAGCTCTGAAATGAGTGGTAAGGGGTAGCAATTCTTTACAGTCATCGCATTCAAAACTCAATAGTCTTGAACCAGACATAGAGATCCATCCTTCTTCTTAATGAAGAAGACTGAAGAGGCCATTGGGGACTTTGAGGGACAGATGCGACCAGAATCTAAATTCTCCTGCAAGAAAGCATTGATGAAACGTTGTTAAGAATATTGCAAAGCCTTACGGTCACATAGCAGAACCAGATTGGTGGTCGATGCTAGTACTACGTATGACAGTAAAATTGGCTGCCTTACCTAAGGCAGCTATACAGAATTATAATGTGTATTTAATTATTTACTTTTAGCTTTAATTAATAATATAATTATTATTTAATATAATAATTATAATATGTATTTGAATAAGCCATAGAGCAAAGCTCTATGGCTGTAAGTCCATTACATGCCCCCCTTTTAGACTGCTATGCAGTCTATACATGAGATGCAGTGTACAACCAAAAAGTACAAGGTAAAATGAAATAAAATATTTGAGTCCATAAATGTGGAGGTGGATAAGGCCTTCACGGCTTGAAATCCCTACTCATCTGTCAAAAGAATACAAAAGTCAACGTTAACCAACAGTACCAGTTGAAAGTAATGAGCCGCCTACAAAATTTACGCAGACAGTGGGCGTGCCAACTTGCTGGCCAGATCAATCTTCATCTTGGTTTTGATGTTAACCAACAATGATGAGGCAATGGGAGCAGACAACGTTGATGCAATGGGAGCCTGTTCTGTGGTTGATGGGACCACAGGTGACAGTGGATATGGGCCATGTCGCGACCGATGGTGCCATAGATCTCGGTGGTTGGGATTCATCCCAACCAAATAATATAGTCCATGTTTGACATAGTTGTTGCCCTGTGTATTTTCACATGCAAATAATGCATGAAGGCAAATCATGTCATCCATGGTGGGGTTGCACCAACCATCCTACTGTGGAATGGCTGGGGGCTCTCCATACTGGTTGAGTTGATGATGGCATTCATTGTTGACATCACGGTAAAGGTCAACTGAGGCATTTGCCTCAAAGAAATGAGTTTCAAGGAAGACCACACTGAAAGTGTAGGCGTGGTCCACCCATTCTGATGGAATGCGGTTCACCAGGAGTGTATGCAGGACATTTGCATCTGTAAGGTTCACTGCAACTGTGTCATTGAATCTTGGTCAAGTGAGCTGGACCAATGGGTTGGAACAGGGCAGTGAAATTGGCAGTGTTGTATACCACAATTGCCTCCAGGTACATCCCCGGATGCGCAATAATCAAGGCCAGAAGCCTTGCAAAGCGTCTGCGAGCTCGTCCTTAGGGAGACAAGACCTGGGTGAGGGCATGTCCCATCACCATCCTCCAGTGGATATGGTAGGCAAAGTCTACCGCAATTCCGATCACCGAGTTTTGCATACCCAGGCAGCAAAAATACAAAATATTTTGAGCCAGCTTAAACAGATTGAAGGTAAATCAAGTACCTTTGGAATCGAAGCCGGCCAGAGTGAAAAGTGGCCTCTCACTGTGGTCCTTTCACCTCAAGTAACCTTTGGAGGTCGGTATGACTGCCAGGTTCATGTGGTGGAAGGAGAGATTGAGGGGAGGCATGATGTGATCATACTCTGGCATGCACACTAGAGCCATTGTACGGTCATGAAGGGAAACATCAAAATTGTAGCTGATGCGCTGAAATTTGCGCATCAGGTAATAGGCCTCTGTGCAAGTGGAGATTGACTTGAATTTGTTCTGCAAAAGCTCATAGAGCTTTTGCAACTGCTGAGGATCTATAGGGAATCCCTGCAGTACCACCTTACCAATTTCAGAATTGGTAATGTGATACATTTTATTGGTCTTTGCCTCGTAATAAACGGTGGCCACGGCTTTGTCTCCTACAAACACAGTGTTGGACAGCCAGGAGTAGTAAAAATGGCGGTTCAAAGCACCACCAAAGAACCAGTTGGAATGCTCAACGTTTTGTCCTTCAATAAAGACTCCTAGGCCATTGGGAATTCTCCAGGTGGCTTGCTCTGCACAATCCTTGTTCACTTTTGTCTGCTATGCAGCCTTGTGCTTGGCGCAAGTAGCAATCTTCTTGTTCTTTGCCAACCGCTGTCTGCGGTTGGCAGGCGTCTCTCCTTCCGATGGAGTATCCACCAGCTGCTCCACCCTGTAATCACTATTGTTGCTCAGCTCTTGCAGCCTGAGCAAGGCCAATGTTGGTAGCTGGCCCTCTACCTTGTTCTCTGACTGGGGGTCCTTCTTCATGGACTTGGGTATGTATGAGTCCAGTGGTGCCTCGAATTGCACTGCTAGGAAAAAGTACATAGTGGAGCTATCAGCTCCTGCTGGGACTCCCACTGCAAACACGACTGCTGTCAGCACCACCTCATCAGCAGGCTTTGTGGACCCTGATAAATGGGCGGGAGCATGTGTTGACGAGGAAAGTCCAATCGTCTCCAAACTGCTTCAACTTGAGGTTCAAGGACATACAGAGGTGTTACTACCTCCTTGCCCTTGCCCTTCTCTGAATATGATATGCGCCGCAGAGATAGCGTGCATATTGGCAGGGGGAGCACCAACAAGGAGGCGTCTGAGGTCTGGGTAGACCTTGCACTGGTCCCTGCAACGTGGGTTTGTCCCCCTTGTGCCCTATGAATTTGCATGGCACTCCTCCATGCGTGGTGTGACTTCTCAGAGGCAATTGCCTCCGGTCTCTCCTGTTCAAAGAGGTGGTGTGCGCTCTTGTTGGTGTTGAGGTTTGGCTACCTTAACTCGGAGTTGGATGGTTTGCGACGATTCCTTGTCGACTTTTATTGGTGTTACCTGTGGCATGGTTAGTACCTGATCATCCAGAGGTATTATACTTGCACTCTGGGACTGCACCATTAAAAATGGCATTGGCATCCCCCACATCACCTGCGGCATCTGCGGTTGCTGCCCAGGACCAGTCAGTCCTGGGAAATAGGGCATTGGCATGAATTGTGGGTAAAATTGTTGATGTTCAAATTGGGCAGCAGGCTGCCCAAACTGGGACATCATTGGAAACAATGCCACACTCGGCGTTGTCATTGATGGTTGTTGTGACTGTTGTTGCGGGGGCAGTTCCCTCCCTTTTCCAAACAAACCCAATCGCATTGGTTTGGTCAGATCATTGTACAGAAAATCTGCACAATACTGCAATTCACATGTTCCGTCTGTCCATCCATCTGCAGATGGAATGACATTGACATGAGTAGCTTAGCTCCCGCCACCAGTGAGACATAAACTTTGCATCTCTATCACTCACAATAGAACTTGGAAGGCCATGCAGCCTTACAATCTCTTGCAAGTATATTCATAATAATTCTGACACGGTAACAGTCATGTGCACCAGTATCAGATGCACCATACTGGTCATGTGACAGATTACCACCCAAAGGTAGTTGTAACCTTTGGATTCAGGGAATAGACCAACAAAGTCCATTCCAATGGAGTCCCAAGGTTTTGTTGGGACAGGCAGAGAATGTAGCTTCCCTGCAAGTTTCTGATTGCTTGTCTTTGAATGCTGGCAGGCCTCACAGGTCTGACAGACCTTCATTACTTCTGACTGCATCTGAGGCCACCAATACCACTGCCTCAGATATTCCAGAGTCTTGTTGGTACCAAAATGACCAACGCTCTTGTGAGCTTGCATCACGATCTGTGTAATGAGAGTTCGGTCACGTGGTAAGCATACCACTCTATGCCCTCAAACGTTCAAGATATGGATCAGTCCGTCCTCATTGATGCTGAATCGTGAGTGAGCTACTGCATTTTGCTGAATCTCAGCAAAGAACAAGTCCTGGTGGTATTTTCTACATACAGCACGTAGGAACTCATCGTCCCAAAGTACAGGAGAGTCAGCATACTCTCCCACTGGCATCAACACATTGGCAAGTGTAACGTCTTGGCCCGACGGTCCAAGACCACAGGTTTCCACCTTGGATTTTGATGTTTCTGTTGTCTTGGGCTGAGCCTGCTTCAGTTGCTCAGCTTTGATGTCTTGAGCTTCATGCCGTTCTTGCAAGCGTCAACTTTGCCAAAGTTTGTTTGCTTGCATAGCCCAAAGCTCTACCACATGCTCCTTTACCTCCTTGTAGCAATGATACGGTAGATCATTGCCTTGTGGATCAATGCAAATGTCTGCATTGATGTACTTGTGTGTGTTGTGATGTTCACCAACTTTATCGCTCTCAAAGTACCTCAAGAGACAGTCAGTGACTTTATTCAGTTCACCTTTGACATATGTGATGTCAAAGTTATATTGCAACATGTAATCAATCCACCGGCGTTGCTGGGGGGACAAGGTTGCTTGGGTCTTGAAGAACTCAAGCGCTTTATGGTCGGTTATGATGTGGATCTTGTATCCCATCAACTTGTCTTCCCACTTGAGGAGTGCCTCAAGTATTGCCAGCATCTCTAGCTCGTGGACGGCGTAGTTCTGCTGCGCTGAGGTGAATTTCCTTGACATGAAGCTGGCAGGTCTGCAATTCTGCCAGGAACTTCCTTGGCCATACATTGCACCGACTCTTGTCTTTGATGCATCATAGATGAGCCAAATCAGCTCATCACAGCCTAGGATCTATGGGCTGAATCACTGGCGTCTTTGAGCAGATCCGTTTGATCATCTCAAAGCATCACTGGTGTATGGGTCTCCATATGAATGGAGCCTCGTTTTGGGTAATGGACATTAACGGTCCAGTATATGCTGTTATATCAGGCAAGCAATTGCTGATATAGTTCACTAGTCCAACGAACTGTTGGACATTGTTATAGGTCCATAGCACACGCCATTTGCATATGTGGTCAATCTTATCCTGGTCAGGGTGAATACTCTGACTGTCAATCTTGTGTCTGAGACAATCCACTGTCTTGGCATACAACTCACATTTCTTCCATTTGAGGTACAGCAAATTGGACCTCAATCGCTCGAATATGACACAAAGATGCTCTTTGTGTTCCCTCAATGGAATCGGAATATAGTCCAAATATATGTGGACAAATCTTCCGATCACATCTCAAAAGATAGAGGTCATCAACCTCTGGAACGTTGCAGGAGCATTGCAGTCTCCTATCTGCATTATGTTACTGACATATGTTCCTGTGATGGACTAGAACACTGTCTTTGGAATGTTGGACAAGCAAATTCTCACTTGTTTGTATGCATCTGTCAGGTCAATTTTTGACCTGAACTTTGCTTGTGCCATGTCTTCTCAAATCACTTCCTAATCTGGAAGTGGAGTCACATCCTTCATTGTATTGTCATTGTGTTGGCATGCATCCAACGCAGTCCTCAAGGTACCATCTTTCTTTGGGATGCACAACAACAGTGCAGCTTGGGAGGCTGGTCTTGCCTCTCACCACTGAGCTCGCAAGTACCAATTGGTCTTGTCTTGGAGCTGCTGTTGCAGCGCCATCAGGCATTGTGGCAAATGATACTTGTAAACCTTATTCTTGTCAATAAGGTTAATTTCATGATTTACCTCATGCCAAGGAGGTAGTTCCTCCTTGGTACCATTCAAGATATCCGTAAACTCCTGCTGCTACTGTAGCTGCAGGCTTGGGATATCTTCCTCTGTAAAACCAATGGTTTTACCTTTGCCTGTCCACGCCTCTGCATGGATGCTTGGTTACCTTTGCTCCTGCCACCGGGCGAGCATACTTTTCTCTGAGGGCAGTAATCCTCAGTTCACTCTCATCCGGTGTGTATAGTTGCACAGGCACACTTCCCTTGCTTCTTTGTGATGTCACGGAGAGTCTATTGAAGAATATCTTGCTCAGCGGCAAGATCTTGTTGTCATTAGCTTGACAATATGATTTTTCTCTTGGCGTCCAGCGTGGTTTATTTCACGCATACATTGACGCCATGAGTTCATTCCACTCGGCAGGCATTCATGGATCAAATGCCCACTCAAACATGGAATAAGGTACAGGTTGGTCCCAAATTGACCTATTTGTGCCTGTGGAGGACGTCTCGTCCTCCCACTCATTGTTTGACACAAGGTCCTTGACCTTGATTTTCAACAACGTCGACTGACATTCCATGCTTGACGTGCGCTAAGGCCTTTTGTCTTCAGACTTACTTGTCTTTTTACACTTTTTCTTGGGGTCTTCCCCCCTTTTCAGAGTATGCTTGT
>QLOM01017836.1:0-12615 GCA_003313785.1 Termitomyces sp. MG148 | reverse complement strand
TTGGGCCAAATATATGTATCAGAATTTTGGACCTGCCTATTGATTTGAAAACGGCTTTCAGGCAGTGTTCTATACCAAAAGTTCCAATACCCAACACTACAATGAACGAACACCGCCACGGGCACACGAATTCCATAATACATTACTGGAGTAGAGTACGACCACTACTCTCCCCCGCCTCTTGTGGCTTGCCGGCGGTATAAATAGAATCCATTCGTCGTCTCTACCGCTTTATATCTTCATTCTGTCAGGGGAACTGCCGTTGAGATACAACCGGAGTTCCGTCCAGTATACCTGATCCCAAGCCTCCTGAAGCTGTCCATTTTGCACCCAACCGTCGACGTTCGCGGACTTCTTACCGTTGGGCTCGGACCCTCCTTCGTCGCCGAGATGAAGGGCACCGGTGGCCTCTACCTCGCTGAAGGCGGCGGCAGCGAGAACGTCTTGCTCGCATGTCTTCTTCCCCAAGGGGCCGAATTACGACTACATTCGCAAGAACACTAGTACGCGTCGTCACAAGTTGGCACTCGCAGATTTGAAGCGCTCGTGGAATCAGGATCAGCCGGTACGGCGTCTCAGTAGAGCTCTATGCTTCATGAGCGGCAGATTGAAGAAGATGGTGGCTGGTGAGGACGAGGAGTCGTTGCTTTGTAAGGCGCTCGAGGCGCTCGAAAAGTTCCACGCCGAAGTCGAAGGGATGGAGCCATCCTAAACAGAGTATCCTCGATCACATCGTCCGCTCCCCTCCTATCACTGTCAAAGCCAGCTACGCCATCGTCGCACTCGAAGGTGCCAAGGTCAACAAGTCCTTCAAGGGCAACGTAGTGGATCTGAGTGCCTGCTTCATCTTACCAAAGCCGTCCTGGGCAACTGTACATTCTAGGGACGGAGATCCAGACTGACAAAGTTCAACCTCATGATGTCTCCCCGTTCCGAAACCCCCACCTTAAGGTACCCCGCGGACCGCCTCCTCCTGCTTCAGGGTATGTATCACGACCAAAGAGCTTGTGCTCGACCCAGATACGCGCGACCGCGATGGTGAACCTTGTTGTTTCAACATGAGAGAGCGGAAACGCCACTGGCGTCACCGTTGGTTGCGTGAACGGTGTGTATTCACTTTGCAAGTCCCCACCAAACCACGAGAGAGTGGGAAATGTTTTTGTATGATAAGGTTTTTGGCGTCTTCTTCGCCCCCGGCGATTCTGGCTCTGTGATCGTTGATGGTAACGGTGAAGTTGGTGGTATCATCACAGACGGTGTGGGTAGTATGAAGGAGTTTGACATCACGTACGCGACTCCGTTTTTCTGGCTCTTGTCGCGCATTCAGGCAAACGGGTTCTCGAACGCCTACTTCTATCAGCGGGCTGTCTACATTTTAGGCGCATGTGAAGCGCGGGTGAGCCCGTCCAGTGACCTGAGCTGGGGTATAAAAAAGAAGGAAAAAGAAAAGGTAAGAGACTGAGCTTCCAATAGCTCTCGTTATACATGTATCAGACTTTTGAGATCCGAAAGGGTTCTTTTATTTCATGAGTTGTTCAAGAGTAGCACGTAGGCAAACCAACTCTGATCCAATTTCCATGCAACGAGTGAGCGGCGTGTCTAAGCTCATGCAGGAGGTGCTTTGGCTATGGCGCGACTGCAGCTACTAGTCTGAGGAAAGAACAGTTGACGTTCAGGGTTCTGGAAGGCAACAATTCTGTCCCGGCAGTCGGTCTTGCCATGACCCATTCCCTCACTCGACTTTGCCTCATGTCAATTGAAGCATAGGTATCACGAATGGTTAGCTACGGGTACATACTGGGTCAAGTCGTATTGTATGACGACCTAATGCTCACTAGGTAAATACAAGTCACGTACGGGCTCCTCCACCGAATCACGATACATGTTGGGCCCAGTGATGAGCTCTTCCGATTCCTTTCCCCCATGCCCTGTCATGCACAGCCTCCAATATGTCTCCCGGATCCAAGTTTTGTGGACAGACCACATGAGCCAACTGCCACACACCACTTCATGGAACTTCATGTAATACGTCGCATCCCTAAACAGAGTCGCACGCGCCAAATCCGTATCTCCATGCTGTGCACGCAATTGTTGTGCATAACATACATTGAAGTACGCGCGAAGGTAAAACTTGTTGATGGCTCCTTGCACGATGGGGGCGTAGTCTTTCGATTCAGGTCCCGAGCCGTTGACTCCGGGCCACTGAGAAGGATCCCCGGTGGAAGTCCAATCGCAGGGTACGGTATTCCAGTGTTCGTTAGAATCCCATCCGGGTTTCTCGAAGGGGTATTCACCAGTTGTCCGGAGATCGCCTGGATATTTGGCGGTGAACATGAGCGGGAGGATCTGCGCGCCGCTCCAATCGATCAAACCCGTTATTTTCAAATCGCCTGAGGAGATTGACGATTCGTCAAAGAGGATGTTTCGGAATGCGATATTGGGATGGTGTAGAACTAGGGCCCGGTAAGCTTTCGGCGGCTGAAAGTGGGGAATGAGCGAGGACAGAAGCTGAAAGAGCTCAGTAAACGTTTGTGGGGTGCACCGTGAGTCGTCGTCATGTTCAAAGAGGTCCGTTTCAAGATTGGTCCACTCTGGGAGGGCAATCAACAATTGTTTTTCGAGTTGAGCGCGCCATAAATCTTCTATAGACTTGTACGGACCGCCCAAACATTCACGTGTCAGTGTGATGAGTGGGCCGACAACATGTCGTCCGTCGCCACCTTTGATACTTCCTATTTGATCAAATGGAACATGCTTCGAGAGCGTTGCTTGTAATCTTGCGATTGATTTGATATAGGACAGCTGTTGTGGTTGGGAGAGTTCATTCAGGTCATCTGCTAATGGTCTTCCAGGAATGAACTCCATGAGAACATAAGGCGCACAGACAGGATTCGTGAAATTGGTTTCCCAAGTGAATATCTTCGGAACGGGAATGTTCGGATACAGCCCAGATTCTCGCACGAACTTCATCGTTTCGATCTCGGAATGCTTCGCCTCAGGATTGAACTTTTCTTCGTCGAGGTTAGAGACACTAGCCGCTAATCGACTGTTGTCGCTGAACTCTAGTTTGTAGACGGTGTTGTAGACACCCCGGCCAAGAAGAGAGATAGAATCGCAGCTCGGGTTAGAAAGTTCTGATGAGGTGGCGAGGTAAGTGGTTGCGCAACTGATAAGGCCTTGCAGGTCGACCCATTCATCCTTCTTCAACTGTGAGATATGTTCTTGCAATTCTGGAGACATGAGTGATTACTCTGGATTTAGAGGCCGCTTCAGTCAAGTACAAGATGTTCTAGTCGGTAATTGATACCTTTTATTTCGTTTCAATCGTTTCAGTAGTTTGTTGGTTTCTTAGAACGTCGATATGGATTTCTTGATTGATATATAGAAGGGCCGGAGCCGGATCATGATTAACCGTGACTCAAGTCACCCCACCCCGTTCGACGCCGTCTGATGAACACAGACTCACAAAAAACAACCCTTGTCTTAAAGTCCAAGTCTAGTGGTCATAGATAGAATCATTTACCCGTAAGAATCTGAAGTACATTCGTGACTGCAGATACTCCAGGCGCCAGATTTTCGTCAAGTACGAGTTTGACGAGGAAAGACCTCCGTAATGAACATTCCAGCAGGTTTTCCAAAACACGTGACCACGTGCAGAGGGACACAGGACAGCTTCGGCCGCAGCGCCCGTACTATGCGAGGGAGGAGTCGATTGGTCCAACCCGATCCCATCAAAGAAGACATTCATATTATTATGCAGCCATTCTGACAGTCAAAATTGGGGTTCTGGACACAAAGACGGGTAAACACAGTACAATAGACTCGTATATCAGAAAAAACGAGAAAATTGAAAACTCACTGCTGTGACTCTGGTGTGACTCCTGCTCCTGTTCGCAATCACCCATTAAATTGCAGGTGTGCCCAGGCCAGGCATGGCATTGACGCTACATTCTTGGGTCATTACTTGCTGAGGGGATCGTTGCCTAGATCCTCAGTCTACATAGTGACCAATTGAACCTCTTTCATACCATTGGCTCCAACTCCAGCCCCTGCCACTGCAGCATGTTTGGCTACTTCAGGCATCACACCTGGGGCCAAGGAGACAAGCCTACTGCAGTGACCAAGGCTGAAGCGGTTAGCCGATTGCTAGTACTGTCAAGTCTTTTTGGGATTAATCATTGAATTGCAGATGTTTCCAGGCCAGGGGACACTACATTTTTGGACAATTGCTTGCTGAGGAGATTGTTGCCTGGATCCTCAGTCTACATGGTGACCAATTGAACCTCCTTCATTATACTGTCAGCCATTGACAATGAATAACAGGTCATTGAAGAATCCATTCTGTCGTCTACATGTCTACAGAAATGTTACATGATGATAGATTAGTAGTGTTGACTATTGCATTGGTTTCACTTCACCGAGTGCCAGTATGCCTCCTCCATGGCTAACAGATCTACTTAATCCAGAGGTAAGCACTGGAATATCAGAAGAGACACCTGCTGAGCTTGCGGTCAATATTGCTCCTTGTCTCCAAGACCTTGTGTCTTTGCTCCAGGCTCCTTTGCCCACTACGCTTTTGGTTCCAACTGAAATTTCTGATGCTTTAAAAATTGTCATTTCTCATCTGGAGCCTCATCTGAGAGTATCTCAGACACCAGCAGGTCAAGGTGGTGCAAATTCATTGTCCACCCCATCTCAAAGAGCATCATCAAGAGCTTTGATGCCCCAGCCACAGCCAATTGTGAAGGAAAATGTGTCACTTAATCGACAAACAAGGCTTTCATGTCTCTACATTTATGAAAATGTTCATGCCTACATAGAGTATCCAGAATCATCTGGATTGAATAATGCCATTGGCTATCTCTTCCAACAAGACACTAGAAACTAGAAGTGTCCTTGGAAAAGTTTTGTATATTCTCTCAGGATGCTTAAAGGATGCACAAAAGAAGGAGAAACTGTGACGTGCAATTTGTTGTGAGATGAGTCAAACAATCTTGTTCCCTGCTCTAAAGAACATTGGACGTGTATGTATCCATGATCCTCAATAAGAGGCAGACATTTATCAATAAATTATAGGTCAAGGTGTTAAAGTATGCCCAAATATCAATATGACTCTGGCAAAGATACCACATACAGTTCCTACAAGGACTCAAGTGCAAGAGAGACTCAGACAGGATATTAATTGTCATCTTTCTAATTCATCCCTTTCAAGAGAAATATTTGAGAAGACAGCAGCCTTGATTTCAGCTTACAAGAGACTAGGATGTCATGTGCTACTCCGAGAACAAACTCATTTAACAATAGAAGAACATATTATACAGCAAAAAGCTGAGCAGCGCCACTTGAAAATGAGCAGAGGGTATTCACTGCCAAGAGAAACTTGTCAAGGTCGATTACTACTTCAATTCAATGAAAAAGGCTACCCATATGTTCTGTGCATACTTGATTTTCAATAAATGAAGCCATTCACTGATCTTCATACTTCAGTTGTGAACATTACCATATTTTGACTCGAGATCATTATATATACCATCTAGATGGGTCTTTTGACTTGGATTATCTCGAGGCATATTTCAACAAGGATACAGAAGAAATGGATAGAATTGAAAGTGACGCACTAGTGTTTGGATATGGTCCTTTGGCAGAATGCACTACCATTGTCAATGTTTCATCTCAAAGGTCTCATTGTCGTAAGCACCTTTTATTAATGGAAATTATAAATGTAATACTGATGCATTATGTGTCAAGCTATTGAGCATCGGGATGCACAATGCTTTACTGCCCAGAGCTTTTGAAGCTTGACTGTAACGTCAAAATTGCATGTTTTGAGCCTGTTCCAGAGTATCGTTCCAGGTGTCCATATACACTTGTAACAATTAAGGGAACCCATTATCACCTTATTCCTTTACCTACCAAAACTCCTCCTAACATCAAGGAAGCTATCTTTGATATTCTCCACAGCATAAAGGATGACCTACCTAACTTGACTGCTCGTCGGTTCATGTGCCATCCTGTCTTAAAGACTTATCTGAGCTCTAGATTTCCTAATATTCTTCTGCTGACACTTGTTGATCTTCACGTTTCCCTTGCCAATTGCTCTCATGTTCAGACATATATAAACATGATTAAGGAAACAACATATCCTGAGGGTACAGGATGGAATGGTGTGTCAAAAATTTTCAAGCTTTTTTGTAATTGATATACTCAAATTACCCAGGTGTAAGGGCGACCTCTGGAGGCTATGGCTCAGTCACACAGCTGGCAGAGGGAAATCCAAAGTATAATAGAATATATATAGGTAATACAACAATAACTACTCACCTGGCAGAGGGAAATCCAAAGAGAACAAGTCTAGGGATTCCCTATGCCAGGAGTGACACTTCCAAGGCTCCAGAAGCGTGGGAAGTAACTGTATAGTATGTCAAAAGCCACAATAAAATTTATAATCTAAAAAAGGAAAATCTCCGAAAATAATCAAAAACTCGGAAATTGCCATTGCCAGAGGTCATGCACATGTCTCATGTGACTTGCTTAGTAATTTGGAGGCTAGCCTCGAGATGACTAAGCCTCTGGAAGCGTTGGCTACACTTGTTTGAGTGATAACTAAAGAACCAGAGCACCTCAAGGGCTGAGAATAGTACCAATAGATAGTGTTGAAAGAATAGAAGCAGTAAATTAAAAGAGTAACAGCAGAAATAGGGAAATAAATAGAGGAAGAATGAAAGAATAAGGAGTGGAAGAAGGGAGAAATGAGGAGTCCCCTGACACCAGGTCTCCAATGCTTGATGCTGGAGCAAAGTCTTCATCTATCACTTGCACCACATTATATTCATAGTATGATAGAAATTTTGCCAGAGGACAATCAAACTCATGAAGAAGACGAACTTATTTGGAACCAGGAACCTTTGAAACCATGTTGTCTGGTGGTATGCATGACACCTGACACAAGTCAACGTTTGCTTGAGGCCCAGTATCTTCAATGTGACATTGGCTTCAAAAGAGTTGTTGGATTCCAAGAGTTTGAACTAGCAGCAAGGGACCAAATTCACAACATCAGTAAGTCTACATGCAAAATTGTAGAATACTCACTCTCACAGTTCATTTTGCAGGCATAACTTTTTGTTGAGTGTTTGTAACTCAGCAAACAGCTACAGCACATCAGCAAGTATTCCAAGAATTAGAAAGAATAGTTCTTCAAGATACAGGAAGAACTCTTTGCTGGCGCCATCTGCATTATGAAGGATCAGGAAGGGAGACTCAAGGGATGATTCTGACACTAACAGTTGATCAGCATGGAGGTCAAGCCAAAGGTTCATCAATAGATGCTAACTTTCAATTTCTCCATCTCATTCAATGACATTTAATAGGAATAGGATTGCATCTTTAGACTCTTGCACAACAGGAGAATTTGAAAAACAAACCTGACTTGCATGAGCCCCAATGACCACTATCAGATCTTACACCCTATGAGCATTTTCATAGATTAATGAGGTTGTGCACTGTTCATGTCTTCCAAAATATATGGAAGTGCTCTGTTCCTGAAAACATATGTGACCATATGAGAAGTCTAGTCTGTGTTACTCATCATAACTGGGAGGGTACTTTGCAAGCCATTGAAGAAGGAGGAGGAAAAGTAGGCAGAGGTATGTGTTAAATTTGTCTATTTTCTAAAGTCTCTATCGAACTAAGTTGTTACTGGAGATTGGCTCTGAAAGAGCAGTTTTGCTTTCCAAGCAATGTGCTAGGAGAAAAGCCACATTCCAATTGAGATTTGTCATGCAGGAGATGCTACAAGCAACATTGTTGAAAGTGTTCATTCTGATATCAACACAGAGGGTATTTATTGTATATTGGTGGGTGGTGTTAGAAAAAGTAAACAATTTGACATGATGAAAATGAATACCCTCAAGGTAGAAGAAATACACCTCATTTTTGATACCTACTCATCCTTTTATAGGCCATTGAGTGTTCTGGGGTACAACCATCTTATTAGTCTGGACATCTTTCCTATAATGTATTGAGGGGCATGAAAAGAAAATGTAAGTGCAATTTCCAGTGCAAAAAGACAGATTTAACATTAAGCATAGTCATGAGCCACCACCAAAAGGTAGAAGACGAGGATGGCAAGATCAAGGCTTTCAACAAGAAATTTAAACTTGCACAAGATAAGTGCCTCAAAATGCAAGAAGGGCTTAATTGCAAACAAGATGCTTATCAACAAGGTACTACCAGTCAAACAGAGGTCAAAAAGGCAAAGTCTGCATATGAAAAAGCATTGACCGCTTATGATAAGATGATGGAGTCTAAATTGAATCTTCCTAAAGGATCAGGTAGAATTATGATATTATAAAACTATAGTATAGACTATAATCAAGATGCTATGTTGAATCAAAAAATTTAATTACAAATGCTCAATTGAGAAAGGTCAAATCAATATGTTTGTTGTCAAGATGTGCTTCATTCAAGTGAGTTTTGAACACACTGGTCAAAAAAACATTGCCACAAGACAGGCATCGCTCTGTGAGGCTTTCAAAATCAGAATATTCTACTCCTTGTCCAGCCGCTAGCTTGTTTAAGAGCTCCTGCTCCTTAGTTCTAGCACAGGATGAAGATGCAACATTGTTGGCATTGGCACAAGATGAGGAAGTAATACTGTTAGTGCGGGATGATGAGGCCCTAGTGCTGTGGATTGGGGCAGAAGAAGATGAGGCAGTGTGGACACAGACATGGGTAGCAGCAGAAGACAAGGCTGGAGTGACACATGGGAGGGACAACAATGGTCCTGCACAGTACATGGGTGCCACGTCATAAGGTATAGGAGTGGAGTGTTTACGAGATGCAATATGAGTCAAGACAGATCAGTACAGGTGGGTACAAAATGGATGTAGGTCTCCCATTCGCCTGGTAGAAAGTTCATTATACAGTCCAAATGCCTCCTCTTGGCTTATAACATTGATTGGTCCTATGAATGTGTAAATGGAGTGGTTAATGTGATGGCAAAGAAAAAAAGGCTATCTCTAACATACCTCTTGTCTTGACTCCACTAAGCTGCTCAATCGCTGAAAACATGGAGACATGTTCTCCCAGGTAACCCTCAAAATATTCTCCCATACCATTGTCACATAAGGTGGGGGGAGTTTGAATGCTTGAAGCAACATGTCCATGCAAGGGTCCATGCCACTAGCTGAGAGAATGTTAGTAAAACTTACAAGGCAATACAACTCAGACTCACCCAGTGTTGGAAATCCATTGTAATCAGACCAGAAGGTTGTCATCTCATACTTGTTGGAGAGGTTCACTGGTTGAATGAATGAGTAACAGTCTCAACAAATAAATATTGCAGTACTCACTGAAAAAACCACATTTGTAACTAGAAATACCCCACAGAATGCCAGAACATCTCTTGAGTCCTTTGCCTCTACAATCCTGCATGAGCAGGATGTACTGTCTGGTAGGATCATGATGCAGAAGCAAGGCCAGTGAACTCCATGGTTATGTAGGAAATCCCTTAGCCCCTTGGGAACAATGCGACTGTTGTTGCACGTAGGCCTGTATCATATTTAGTATGATAGAAAATCAGTAAGTGATAGAAAAATGCACCAAGCAATTGTTACAAGTCACTTTGCCAGAGTCAAATAAACTGTGAGGTCACCTGACTTCCTCTGGAATTCAACAAGGTCATAGAAAATAGTTTTCTCACTGGAGTCAACACATGGAATGAAAAACAATATGAAGATTGAGTACTTAGATATTGATACAAGTAGAATTTCTTTTATAAACAGAAATCCCAGAATTACCAAGGAGATGCATGTCCAACATTGTAGTACTTGGTTAGAGTATTACAGATAGTTCTGGGGCTTTTTTGAAGTCTTAGAAAGTTACTGCAAATCCACACTGTTGCTTGATGATAAACTTGGTGTTTTGAGGGTTACTTTTCAAAATATATAATACTTTGAAAGGTAGAGGTTCTCAACAAACTCCAGCCTAAGTGATTTACTCCCTGGGAACCACCGAGCCTTTGCCTATTAATTGCCTCTGAGGTTTTCAACAAACTCCAGCCTAAGTGATTCACTCCTTGGGAACCACTGAGCCTTTGCCTATTAATTGCCTGATTATTCTCTAATTTACCTAGCCTATTTATACCTTTCCCTACAGTGCACAGACCACCTTGTCACCTGACTACCAAGCCCATTTGTCAATCCATTATTTGAATTGTTCTTCTTATTTTGGGTGCCATCCTTCATCTTCCACCATTCTATTCCTACTTCCACTGATCCTATTTGCTTCCACTATTCCCTTTTTGGCCATTGTCTTGGTGCCACCAGTCAGTTCCAGAAGCCATCATTCTTCTTTGCTATTCTTAGCTTTTCCTTCCCCATTTGCCTCTGCCCCATTTGCTCCTGCTCCTTTTGTCTGGCTTCCATTCATAAATTTTCTTTTTCCCCTTTTATTCTTTCCCTGCATTCCATGCTTCTTCCTTCTTCCTCCATTTAGCCATGCCAAATCAGGTAGTAGTAGATCTGCTTCTTTGATACAGATCATCACAATCTGATCCCAATTTTGTTGCCTTTGCCAGCCCTCATGCTTCCTCTCTCCATTACAGTGACTGACTATTATTGACTTGATGACTCTGAGCTGATCCCTTGTCCCTCTGCTGTACTTCCTGTGTATTCATTGAGGTGTTTTTGGGAATATACTTTTGTAGAGACTGCTACCAGGAGGCTTACAGTTTTCAGCCTGTATATTAAATGTTTATTTTGACTTCTGGTGCATGTTCTGTCTCTGAATGCTGTACAGCATTGTATCAACATATGAAAGTGATTCATTGCATTGAATGTAACAAGTAAAGACAGACAGGATGCTAATCAAAACAAGAAGTCGCTTTCACAGAGAATCAATGGCTCCTATAACCCTAACCCAACAAAAGCAAATGATAATTAGGGTTTGACTGTACAAACAATCCAAAGAGATGGTCAGCAACCTGACAGCAAGTGTCAGAGGATGAAAATCAGAGAAGTTGATGGGATCGAGTTGGACCAATTGACTATAGCCTCGTACTATGCCTCCCCAGTACCCATCAAGTTGGACAAAATTGTTTTCTGCTGCAACCAGCTGGATTCGGCGCTAGTAACTTGACATTGGAAGTACTATATATTACCTGAAGTGATTGCAAGTTACCTGTACCCCATGTATCCTCTAGTTGTTGTGTCCCATCGTTGAGGATGGTAAAAGCAATTGTCATGTTTGCCAAGACACAGCAGAGTGGAGTTTGTAACTTCTACTACACATCCGAGGGGTCACTTTTCTTCATTGTCCAAGCTGAGTTATGAGGATGATAATCTGAGTCTTTAATGCATCAAAAACCTGCATCAAATGTGCCTGATTACATACTTTATTCAAGGATTGTCATTTGTCCACAATCCAAAAAAAATCTAAAAAGGGACTTAGATGGCTAACAGACCACAACATTGAAGCTGCAGGCACATAGGGGATGAAAGTCTTTGCTTAGTTTGCCTAATGACAGTTTTGACCAAAATTTCCATACATATTGCCAGATCCCATGTGGTTTTCCACCAAAACTCACTTCTGGTTGATGCCAAGCCTGTCCTTAGCAATCCTTGGCAATCCTTGGCAAACACATGCTACTTAATATGTAATTCATCTTTTTTTTGTGATTGGTCTATGCATAAGAAAAGAAAATAATTAAAAAATAGATTACCTGGTAGAAAGGCTTGGCACTTGGCATGCATTGGCCCCTTCCTCTTCTCTTTCAATGTAAGGTGTCCTTATTTACGTGTTAATATACCCAAATCGCATTCCTCTCTGTGCTCTGCACACCTGCATTTTGCACTTATACATACATCTATACTCAATTGTATGACTTTGGAGGATATACATTCTTATCATACAGGATTTTTCCACAGTGTGACGGTATTTGCACTTCACTGTTATTTTGGGATATCTCATGTTCCACTGCACTCATGCAACAGTTGTTGTCAGGGGACTTCCTTTTCCGGCCATTTCCTTTTCGGGCCATCCCGGAGGTCTCCGGGACGCTCCCTTGCAGTCGTCGGACTTCTCCGAGATGTTGTACAGTCGTTCTCACGCCCCCGCCCCCGCACTGATGCGCCCCACCGTGGCAGAGGAATCCTTAGACTTGTTCTCTTCGGATTTCCCTCTGCCAGGTGATTAGTTACTTCCCTGTAATATGTACTGTCTCTAATACACTTCGGATTTCCCTCTGCCAGTTGTGTGACTTAGCCGCAACCTCCGGAGGTCGCCCTTACAGCAGAACAAGTCTAAGGATTCTGGTCTGGTAGCCCCCTATAGCCGCCAAACACCTCTTGGCTCCTATTCGTCGCTCCCCCACCAGTTTTAAGCACTGCCTTGTCTATGTCTCAGCCCGCCACTCCAGAAGCGCTCCCGGACGCTGCCGCCTCCGGCGAGGAAGCCTGGACCCGCCTGCTCCACCTAGAAACGCAGGTGCAACTCACCCAAGCCTCCCTTACCCAGCACTCCGCCGAACTCACCCACCTCCGACAAACCATCGACACCATCTCCGACTCTCTCCGTACCCTCCTTGAACGCCTTGCCCCGGCGGCACCTAACCCCCCG
>QLOM01017802.1:0-21472 GCA_003313785.1 Termitomyces sp. MG148 | reverse complement strand
ACTTACGACTGGGACTTCCCCAGAAAGGGAGTGGAATAGTTGAAGCCAAAGGGGATTTTCAAGTCGGACCTGACTCATAGGATAGCCGGTGAAAAGAGATCCTAGCCGCCGGCGGGACTTCTGGAACTCTAAGAAAAGGATGATAAGCAGTATGGCTTTACTCTCTCGATGTGATTCTTACCATTCATGATATGATCAGCAATATTATTATTCACGATATCTTCTCGGAACCAACTCCGTCCGCCAAGATGTCCAAGAGCTTGGAGCCGAACATAATCTTTGTTTTCTGCAACAATCACCATCGCTTAAGGCTGCATGATCAGAAAAAATGCGGACACTTGGGACATTCAACTAGCTAACCTTGTGACCGTTGGTATCTCGCAATTATCTCCACGATCGGATAAATCAAGCATAAAGTAGTGAATACTCCATGGTGCTGGAATAGAATAGACATGACAATAGTGAACAGGCCTAGGACTCCGACAATTGCTTCAATTGTTTCAGAAAAGCAATGCCAACCTATAAAGGAAGGAGGTCTGTGGGTTTTAAGGTCTAGATCGATGATTTCAATATGGAGGGGACGATGCAAGGCACATAGTCGACGAACTTTCTAAAGTACAGGCATCATAGCGCAGTTCCTCTGGCCCAGGTGACGATTTTGATCAGAAAACAGGAATTCACTAGAACCGGATTCACACAAACCTCTCAGCAAGTGTTCTTCGAAGAACAGCTCCACTTGCGACATCAATCTTGGGACAAAATGGTAACTGTATGGTATCGAAATTTAAATAAGCAGATATTAGATAACAATAATATACCATACCATACAGCCGACAAGAGGCTTGACAACATTACACACATTATATGCGCTATGATTGATCGAAAAACAATGAAAGGTTTCCCGCTCTCATCGCGAAGGTACAATTCCAACTTCGAGTCAATAGTATCAGCGTTTGAAAGATCGCAGAATCCCAAACGTGGTGTACACGTACCTGGACATAGAGCTGCGAGGACACGTACATAATGATTCCAGGTTCAATACCCTTCCATACCCTCGATGCGAAATGAAGGAGAACTAGGGGTGGATTCACATGATAGATGTCCCATAGCAGTCTAAAGACGTATGGTACCGCAGAAGCATACTTGGTCCATTCCTTCAAGAACATCTGTTCCAAGGACATGGCTTGCTCTTGAAGCGTCAAAATTTTCCATACACCGAAGGTTTTCCTGATGATAACGGGTGTAGTCCCTTTAGGCAGAGACTCGTTCTTCTGAATGGGTTTCTCATCGAGCATGGTGGGGCACGGAGGGAACTTGGAAGGTGCGAGGCATTTAAGAGATTTTTTGGGCGCTACCTCAAGAGCCGCATGATTCGGAATACTTACCTCAGGTAGTGATTGATAGATTTTTCTGTCATAAAGCGCCTCGATTGAAACTTGAGAGATGGTAGGGTCTTACATAACCCATTGTTATGTAACGGGACTCGTTGGCCACAATCCTCGCATTGTCAGAAGGAAAAGCAGCGAGCGTTTCGCCGAGGAATGCAAAGTGGTGTATATCCAGCAATCATGTATTGATTCAAATTTTTGATTTGAGCAAAGTCTTGGTCAATTTGTGTGACACTGTGACTGTACGCGTCTTCAACTTTTCTTTACCAGGTTCATGTCGAGCTCACTATCGAGCACGACGCCCGTGAGGGCAATTACGACGACACTTCTAACGAGATCGTCACCCTCTGTTCCATCTTCTAGCCAGAATTATGAACCCATTGTCAAGTCCATCCTTAGAACACGTCTGATAGGAAAGGTCTTCTTCTATTCGCTCATTTCCTCTTGGATCTTCACTTCGATATGGTCAATATGGAATCTGGGAGGAGTTCCACATCTTGGACTGTCGGGGGTTCTATTTGTTTCGTTTGGTCCATGGACGCTGTTGATTGCATTGTTAAGTTGGACCACAGCCGCATTGCCGGCGGCTGTTTTGCGAAAAGTGTATCTGAGTCGTAAGTCTTCGTCAATATTTTTATGTTGTTCATTATCCTGAAATAATATCTGAAAGCGATGCGTACGCCTGCGACTTCCTTATCGGCATTGGTAAAAGCCTCTTTCACAAAACCTGCCACAGTAAACTCCTCTATCACTTATGCGTTGTCTGCTGTGGCAGCTCTTGCACTTCATGTCGGACTCTCTTACGTGACAGGTAACGGGAACCAAGGGTTGACGATATTTGTCAAGTCAAAGTGCGTCTTTCCTAAACGCGCGTTTATTGTACATCTCTTATAACACAAGTTTCACAGAAAACATCCATTGTATCTCAACGGCCGCCTGCTTTTCGTAGTTCTGTCGCAAATCTTCGCTGCACTTGCCTTCTCGCTTCGTAACATCACACTGGATAGATTCGTGTTCCGCTGGGCACGCGAATCCACCACCCGACGTTTCAACATCGGTGACATCGTGCAGTCTATCGTCGTAGCAGGATTGCTTGCAACCCTAGTACTGCCTCTTGCGGCTCTTGTCTTCGGTTTCGTCCGCTTAGCACTACCTTTTCTTTACAAGCTCCCGCTCCTGCATATTTTCTTGCGACCATTCACAGCTCACTTTCTCCGAGGGCCATGGACGATATTCCTTCCTTTTCGCAACGTCTTCTTGCTCCTAAGAGCATGGTTCCTTGCGTTCGCAACGCTTGTGGCCTGGGAATTCCCTAATGCAATCTTTGACACGTTCATCTACAACGTAAGCCGTTCCTTATGCTCTCAAATATACCTATCCTGACGATCATCTCAGCCACTATCGATAAACGGCGTCATCCCCGAGTCAAACGTGACTCTTGTGTCCGGTATATCTTCAGCCGACTTAGGATACCGCTACCTGGCATACAAGGACATCCAACGATTCTCTTCGGCTGAGTCGGAAACTGCAGCAAATATCCGCTCCTCTCTGTTCAATGACCAAAAGTATAACCCTAATCTATGGAGTCACCTCGTACGAGAGAGTCTTCTCTTCCTCGGGAAGGACTACCAACATCTCCTTCGCCGCGGAAAACCCGCACCACCCCTCAAGCCACCAACACCCACGACACCAGCCACTCCCTCGCGCCCTTCAGCTATCACAAATCAGATCCCATTAATCCGGACGTCGATATTCAAATCGAGTAAGCAGGCTTCCCCGATGCGGACCGCTGTAGAATCGCTTGGATCAGACGGGTCACTGGCTCAAGCTCTCGACGCAGGAACGGCGGCTACCCATATACCCGAGCTATTTAAATCTGTTGAGGCGGCGGTATTGCCGACGCCGAAGAAGGAGGAAGTGAAGAAGAAGGTGGAAAAGGTTGAAGGTACTGTAGATTGCTACGTAAAGCGGGCGAAGGGGGAGCTTCACAAGATTGTTGTGTCGAACATACCTGTGTGGGTCAATGAGCTTGGGATGCAGGTTGATACGTGGTGGAATAAAGAACGACTGGAGAGGACCGCACAGAGTTGTTTGCCTAATGTGGAACTGGACGTAGTTATCGTGGATGGTGCGTCTGCTCTTCCCTTTTTTCCGTCTGAAATCAAGTTCTGATATCCAGATCGTAGTCCTGTCAACTTTGGTGTGTGCATCGTTGACAGAGGACAAATATGGTGTCGTTCAGCGGGATATTCCCAGAATCCTGGAGGCTATGCTGTCCTTCCTCTCTGCGATTCAGATATACCACTTTGAAGTGCGATCCAAGTATATTCCACCTGTACAAGATCAAGTGTACACTCCGGAGCAAATTGCAGAATCTGAGGCGATTCGCGTAGAGGTGGAAAAGGCATGCGATGTACTCGATCCTCTCAGCGAGTGTACGTCTAATATCGTTCTGGATCTGGCAACTTTGTTGACTCTGTTGATCTGATTCGGCTTCTAGATCTAAGAGCTGGAATTGCGAGGATTGTCAGAACGTTTGGGGATAAGCTTCTTGCGTTCAAGTTCCCTCCGAGGATAGCAGAAAAGCTTCAGCCATTTATCGAGTACTGCTAGTTAACGATGGTGTGGGTATGGGACGCCATTTATACGGGCGTCTAGCGTAGACGATAGCATATATCGGTCCGTGTTAACCCAACTATATAAAGCGATGTAAGATTGAAGAACAAAGCCTTTACAGTCAGCCGCCTTGAGATGTTATATAAAATGGCGTCAAAAGTGGCTGACCTCTACCTCATCTTTGCTGGGAACATCACAGAAACATGCCGAAGAAAGTGTCAAGGTCTTCCAAACGCACCTCTCCAAGGCGTGAAACTCCTGCTGGTGGCCGACGATTCTTCTTCAAGCTTGAACTTCTCAAAAAGCATCGTACGCATCGACCCTCCGACTACGACAACCTCGATCCGATAATCGATACTCCTGAAAAGGTTCCTGTACGAAACCTCTTCCAATCAACGCACACGTATGTGAAAGAAAACAAACCATCCTTGCCCCCGTCGGCCCTAGCATCGACCCTTCCTATTCACAAAACCCCCTGGCCCGAGCGCGTAGCACTTATAAACGAAGACCACACCGAAGACGCCGTCGTGATCACTACACTCGACACAGTCCCGTTCTGCTGTCATGAAGACCTCATCACGATGTCCCGCAACCAACTCATCGGCGTCGCGCTTGCTCTTAACGCGCGCTTACCAGTTGTGCTGGCGATTGATACAGATGATTCGCTAGCTACGAGTTGGATTAGGGCGTCGATTGAGAGGGTTGTGGGTATTCGGGCCGACGTTCCCCAGGCGCCGAAGTTTGTGAAAGTCTTGAGGGATTCTAATAGGTCGTTGGAAAGAAAAGAGAAGGATACAGGTTCCCGTGTGAAGATAGACAGGACGCCTCCGACGAGTCCTTTGGCGAGCCGAAATCTGCAGTTTGGAAGTTTGGTCAGTCCGGGGCTCGACAGGCTTGTTGAGGAGGATGAGGAAGAGGATGGCGAAGAAGAGGTTGATAGGCTTTCGAAGAGACGCAAGCTGGTTTTCGAAGACACAGGTGGCGAAAGCGACTCCGATGTGGTTATGGCTTCTGACCAAGAACAGACGCCAACACCTCTCCCTCAACGCTCTCGCTCGTGTTTCTTAAGAGGGAAGATCTCGCCGTCTCTTGGACCAACAAAAGTTCTTCGATCTCAAAGCCAGACAATCGGAACAGTGACCGCCATCGATACGTCCTTTATGTACGAGGGGCGGTCACAAGCTCGCTATCAGCGCAAACCGACTCAAGACAAGGTGCAGGCTAAAACCGATGAAGAGCCCTTGCCACCGATTGGCGCTTCGAGACGATCTGGACGTCTACGACCTATATCCAGACCCCGCTCTCTTCTCCCTGCGGAGCTGAGTACGGCCCCTCATCTGGAAACAGCTAGTGGAGTGAAAAGGAAAAGAAAGGTTGGTTTACTCAAAGGGGAAGCTGCACAACACTTCATTTCGGGAATCAACAGGATGATTATGAGGAGTGGCAATGAGTTAGACTCTGACAGCATGGATATTAGCGCATGAGATGCTGAAAGTTGAATAAATTCAAACCGTGCATATGTAAACTTTGAATGGACTTTTTGGCCAACATTTGTCACTTTCACATGCAGAGTTGTGTATGGTGGTTTCGGCACAGTATAGAAAATATGGAAAATATTCTTTTATGAATATTCGGAAGATGATCCGTGTTTGATGTTACGTACGGCCGCCGCACTGCGGGCCCGGGAAACCCGGAAACAAAAGATGATCAGGTGGCGCAGATGAATAAGGATACTCGTGGCCAATTCAGTCGACGACCTTTGCAATTTCAGAGATCCACCTTGAGCACTTCTTGCACTTCACATAATTATGTGATATGTGAGTCGTAAGTAGTCTAATCTCCGCTACTGTATTAATATTTCCAGTGATGCTTAGATAATCGAGGACAGCTTTTACAAAGGACCAGCAAAGGACTCTTCCCTTCACTATATCTTGGACACGACATGCGACAGAATATATTTCAAATAGTAGCTCAAGGCAGTCAACAACGGCTTTCCATGACCCAGTCGTGCAGTGTTTCTCATGATTGGGTCACAGCTTTTGGTCTTGAGAATGAAGAAGTCACAAGGACTACCCATTTTACCCACTTACGCCCTGTCATTCCGAACATACGGCTAATGTGTGCAGATCTGCGGACACTGGTGCGTAGGCTCTGCCATAATAGACATGAATGAAAAAGGGTATAATCTCGTGATTTGGATTACCTCCATTCTGCTTAATCCATTATACCATTACGTTCAGGAGTCTTGCTTCAGGGTGTGAACGATGGCTTCCGATGCGATAAATTTAAAATTGTAGCTTTAAGGGAGTATGCGTCATCGGTATAGCGAGTCAGCGCACACACATGCTTAACGCACGTTTGTCGCGCCATGGGATCAGAAAGGCAACACAAGTGGCCGTCAGCAGGTTCAAATCAAGATGTAGGCCATGACCACCAGTCGAGATAAGATTAAAGCAGAACACACGTGCGGTCTTTAACGAAGAAGTTAGGATACTGGACTTGTTGTAAGCCTGTCATTTAAGTACCTTACTGAAGTGCCAATTCGTCTAGGGCGCTATTTTCACCCCCTCTGATGCTATTGGCTTTTGGACTGGCCTTACACCATGTTTTCTTCCTTCCTCCCAGTTGACTTACGGCTGCTCTACGACCTCGCCTTCACCCCTTTCATCCTTTCAATTGTGGGCTTCGTTTTTCTTGTACATGTCTTCGCTCCATTTTTTCCGGAGGCAAAACGCTTGGCGTGGGTCATGTCGACATTCTCCAGCTTGATGATGAGTATCGTGAGCTTGCCGTTCGTTTGGGACTATTTTCTGAGTGGAGGAAGCCTCGAACACGTAAGGGCCTTACCAAAGTTGGCATACCCTGCTACCCGCTTCTTCCAAGCGTATCTTTTCTGGTAGCTATCGTACCGGTTCTTTGTGTGCACGACTAACCATAGATCTCTCCCAGCGATCTTTTTATTGGATCGATTTATTACCGCTCCCGTATCTCCTTGCTTGCGGGATGGATTCATCATCCTCTCTACGTCCTGGTGGTCGAACTTACTATTCGGTTCTCCTGGCCTCACCTATTTTGTTTATGTGCGGTTATGGAGGTATGTCAACTTCATATTGCGATTGCTCATCAGCACTTATTAGTTTGTAAGATCCCCACCTTTGTCCTCGGAATCTCGACCCTTTTCCCCCGTATGAGGAATAACGTTTTCTTTGCCGTCTGCTTTTTCGCCACTCGTATCGTATTCCACATTGTCCTTGGTATTTCGTTCGTGTTTGAAGGGAACAGGAACGCTGCTACGGGCGGCTCATACATTCCTGCTATCCTGCTCGCATTTATCTTCCCGATCCACGTTATATGGTTCGTAGGATGTATCAGGGGCTTCATTTTCCGTGCCCGTCGGAAGACGTCCCTTGTCTCATCAACGCAAATTGTCTCTCTGAGGTCTGTACCCGCATCTCCACCCGTACGACCCTCTTCCGTTTCATTCATTCTCCCTGCTCCCCTTCGCTGCCTCTTGTATTATCGTCAAACGTTCGAAACAGCACTCCGATCGTTTCAATACCATTTTCTTGACTCATCGACTTCGAAGTGTATGATAATCTCTAATGCCGTCTCTGCATATGTGCCCCGCCGTGAGACTCTCTATGAGTGGGTTGGCCTTGGACAGAAACAGAGAAGGAGAATCTTAACGGGCGACTAGATCCAATATCTATTCCTTTGCTGGTTCTGCCAGTACCGGCTTGTTCAGATATGATTTCTACATCCCTCTTGTTACTAAAGTCTCGATCGATTTCCTTATTTATAATTTACTTACTAATATTACAATTTTCGTCGCAACGCACCTCAGTCGCTTACCATTTTCATTGGTCGCTTCTGAGGTGCGTATAGTTACATATAACCCCCCACTCAATTACTAACTTTATCTACCTAGTTATTTCTAACTTCCGTTATTAACAGGTAGATACTCAATTCAGTCGCTTACCATTTTCATTGGTCGCTTCTGAGTTATTTCTAACTTCCGTTATTAACAGGTTATGGGCCCCGTCCCTTCCAATTAATAGAAGAAGTTTTTGCGACCACTAAAAGACCCCTACGACTCAATAAACCATTTTTCCCATATCAAGCATGAGTTCAATGCTCTTACCGTTCTCGTTATCCGAGGATCAAAAATGTAAAGGCCACGAGAATTATGCGAGCTGGAAAATCAATATGATTGCCCATGGAAAACCTCGAGGGCTACTTAACTACTGAGAAAACAAAATTGTCGTGCCAGTGTCCTTACAACCCAAAAGGGATAAGGATGAATCGACTGCTGAATCATCGCCATACGAACCATTGACAACAATTTCTCTCACTACTACAACTCAGCAAACTCCTGTACATTCGCGCAATCCGAATGAGCTCGAATACGAGCTCCGCGAAAGTGTTGCTTTATCGTCAATCTTGATCAATCTGTCCGACATCGCTGGATCAGGTATCAACCCTGATGGGACCTCGCATGAGGCCTGGGCATTCCTGAACAAGCAATACGGAGTTGGAAGTCAGAGACTAAGAAACATGAGGGAAAGAGAATTGGCAGACTGCAAATATGTCGATGGGAGTAAAGTGGCTGGAGAAGGGGGTCATATTGAGAAAATGAGGACAATGCGGAAGGCAGCAAATGATGCGGGTGCTGACATTACAGACGATCGATTTATCATCAAGCTGTTGGATTCATTCCCTGAATCCTGGGACCCGATTGTATCCACGCTGTATGGGGAAACTGACCTAATTAGGGTCATCCAGACCCTGACTACCCATGGCGAACGCATCACAAACAGATCAAACAGATCTGGATTAGGAACATCCACGACGGCTGTCGATACCGTAAAAGCCCTTGAAGCTACAATCCAGGCACTACAAGCTCAAGTTAATGGCTTGTCAAAAAGGGCTAATGGCAACTCAGACAAAAAATGCTCGAACTGCAAAAGGAACGGTCATGTCCAATCTGATTGCTTCCAAGAAGGTGGTGGAAAACAAGGCCAATACCCAACTTGGTGGAAAGGCAAACGAACCGTATCTCCTCCAGCCGCAACATTCACTTCCACAAGCACTGATGGTGTAGTGGTACCTGGCGGCCACTTTGCACTCTCGGCATCAGTTGCTACCATCCCTGAATCAATATATGATGATAACGCACCGTTCATAAAGCATATTGCACTTGCGGCTGGAAGTATACTTCCAAATTCGTCATGCTCTTTCGCGGACTCCGGTTGTACTACACATTTTTTCAAGAGTCGCGAGGTATTTGTCGACTATAAACCAGTCGCTAAACTGGTTGGCCAATCCTCGAA
This sequence comes from Termitomyces sp. MG148, assembly GCA_003313785.1. Lineage (NCBI taxonomy): Eukaryota > Fungi > Basidiomycota > Agaricomycetes > Agaricales > Lyophyllaceae > Termitomyces > Termitomyces sp. MG148. The sequence goes on along the minus strand of QLOM01017802.1, from coordinate 12,138 downwards.
AGAGGGCGCAAGTTTCACAATCTTGGGGATGGGAAACGTTGTCATCAGGGTCATAAACGGCGGAAAGGAACATACGTTAATGTTCAGGGATGCGCTTCATGCCCCTGATGTAACGGCGAACCTTATTTCCATCAGCAAATTGGATCTTGCTGGTTGGCACTCAGTCTTTGGTGGTAAAAAGGTTCGGTTCTTCCACAATAAAGTTGAAGTCTTTACCGGCGAGTTAAAAAACGGAATGTACTTGATCTCTGGGTCATTTACCGTACCTGTCCCAGCAGCATTAACGGCCCAATCCCTCCAGAACCCAGTAGATATCACAACATGGCACCGACGTTTCTCCCATTTCAGTATCGCGCGTATCGTTGAAGCATCAAAACATGTTGATGGCCTCACTATTAAAAAGGAGAATGTTTCAGGTCAATGCAAAGACTGTATCGTTGCAAATTTGAAACGACGACCGTTTGATAGTAGCCCCACACCCGAGACTATAGTCCTACGATCAACGAATATAGATCTGTGGGGGCCCGCTCAAGTAAAATCTGCTGGCGGCGCCGTATATGCCATGAAATTTCATGACAGGGGTTCTTCACATCGACGGACGTTCTTTCTCCAAAATCGACTTGCGGAAACTGTTCTCCAAGCGTTCAAGATCTATAAGGCAGAGTCAGAAAGGGTTACTGGCCATATAATGGTCTTTATCCGTACTGATAATGCACCGGAATTCCACAGTGCTTTGTGGAAGAGCTATTTTCGTGAGGAAGGCTTAATCTTCGATCCAACCGTTCCATACTCGTCTGCATCAAATGGTACAGTTGAGAGATCCATCGGTATCACGACAGGTGCTGTCAGAGCTATGTTGATGGACGCAAAGCTACCTGCGAAATGGTGGGCCGAAGCTTGGGACTTCGCGGACTACGTTGAAAATCGTTTACCATCAAGCCGTCATCCTGGTATAATACCTGAGGAGAAGTGGTCCGGTGAACGACAGGACGTTGGACACATACGCGTATGGGGTTCTATTGCTTATGTCCATATACCAAAGGAACGAAGCAGAGGCAAACTGTCTGAGCGAGCCATCAAGGGTCGATTGATTGGAATCGAAGGTCGAGGTACATATCGGGTGCTGATACCCGAGACTGGAGAAGTCGTCCGATCATGGGATGTTCACTTTGAAGAAGGATTTGGTCACCGTTCCCTCACAGCTGAGGGGGAGTACAACGGAGTTAACAACATCAACGAGAAAAACAACTATGATTTCTTAACTAATTCAGCCTCTTCGAAAACGGATAACCAAGTCAACGAGATCATCATTGATGCACCTGGACCAGCCCAAATACTACCTGAGCCACCAAAAACTCCAACAAATGAAACCATATACAACGGAGTTAACAACATCAACGAGAAAAACAACTATGATTTCTCAACTAATTCAGCCTCTTCGAAAACGGATAACCAAGTCAACGAGATCATCATTGATGCACCTGGACCAGCCCAAATACTACCTGAGCCACCAAAAACTCCAACAAATGAAACCATACCTCTGATTGAGCCACCCCCTGCTCCGAAAAAGTCAAGGCCTCGCATTGTATACCCTGCAGCATCGAGAAAGTCAGCACGACTAATTGAGAAGACTTTGTCTGGTACTGGACTTGATGGGAATCTCTCTGATGTCACGACTCTGAGTGATGACGAAAATCACAGTCATTACACTGACGTTCCTGAGACCCCAGCCGCCCTATCTATAGGATTACCTCCTGAACCTCAAAACCGATTTGTCCCAATGAATTTTGCTGAGGCAGATGACATAACTAGACGTCATCTCTGGAGACCTGCGATGGAAGCGGAAATAGCCCAATGGGATGAGCGAGGTGTTGTCACGCCAATTCCGCGTCCTGCTGGTATCAATACCATAAAGACAAAATGGGTATTTGATCTTAAGGTAGACGGAAACGGATCTCTCATCAGACGACGAGCGCGAAGTGTAGTAAAAGGATTCACCCAAAAGTTGGGAGAACACTATGAAGAGTCTTTTGCAGCTGTCGTCAGGTACGAATCCGTCAGAATCCTACTAGCTATAATTGCTTCCCACGGACTCAAACTTGGTCTAATCGACTTCGTCGGTGCTTATCTCAATGCAAAACCTCAAGGGGAAAATTACCTCGAGATACCTGAAGGCTTTGAAGAGCACTACAAGATTCATGATGCCGACACTGTCCTAAAAATGAACTATACCATCTACGGAACAATGGACGGTGGAAATAACTGGTTTCACGAGCTTAACAAAACGTTCATCAAACAGGGTCATCGCCAATCTCGAGCCGACGTCTGTATCCGAATCAAATGGACACAAAATGGGGAATATATCTTGTCATCCACATACACCGACGACGTCCTAATGGGAGCTACCTCTAACGAAGTCCTTAACACGACTAAGAAGGAGCTTGGCGGAGTATATGAAATAACCGATTTGGGAAAGCTGAACAAAGTACTTGGGATTTCGATAATTGCTAATGACGACACTGGAAGCATTACGATCCATCAAAAACAATTAATCGAAAAGGCTATATCGACCTTCAGAATGGAAGGCGCCAAACCGAAGTACACGCCACTTCCTGCTAATGTTAACTTATCGGATTCCCAGCCTAAGCCAATTCCCGAAAAGGATGCCTCTTTCATGAAGGACAAACTGTACCGCAGAGTTTTGGGAATGTTAAATCACATTGCTAATGGAACACGTCCCGACATTGCATTCGCAGTGATGGTTCTGATGCGCTACGCTGAAGATCCACGTCCAGTCCATTGGCGTCTTGCTCAGCATGTCCTTTCATACTTGAAAACTACGAAAAACCTTGCCATAACGTATAAAAGGGATGGCGACATCAAACCATATGGTTTCTCCGATTCATCGTACGCCGACGATCCAGATACCCGAAAATCATCAGCTGGGTACGTGTTTAACATGGCTGGGGGACCGGTGAGCTGGAAAGCTAAGACCCAAGATCGTGTAAGCACATCAACTGGCCAGGCCGAATATATTGGCGTATTCGAAGCGGGTAAACAAGCGATGTGGATGTTTTCGTGGCTTGCAGAGGTGGATATACAGGTGGACCGACCATTAACTGTTCGATGCGACAACAACACGGCCGTGGCTCTTACGAAGAACACCAGTGGTCATAGCAAAGTCAAACACATCGACGTTAGGGTACATTGGATTCGTGAAGCGGTCAGGCATAAAGATATATTCGTGGAGCCAATTCCATCCGAAGAAAACATTGCCGACATTTTTACGAAAGCGTTACCACGTCCTCGACTTGAAAATTGATAGTTGATATGGGTATGTCCTACACAACTTGATCAACTCCGGGCTGCGAATTCAGGGGGAGTGTTCAGATATGATTTCTACATCCCTCTTGTTACTAAAGTCTCGATCGATTTCCTTATTTATAATTTACTTACTAATATTACAATTTTCGTCGCAACGCACCTCAGTCGCTTACCATTTTCATTGGTCGCTTCTGAGGTGCGTATAGTTACATATAACCCCCCACTCAATTACTAACTTTATCTACCTAGTTATTTCTAACTTCCGTTATTAACAGGTAGATACTCAATTCAGTCGCTTACCATTTTCATTGGTCGCTTCTGAGTTATTTCTAACTTCCGTTATTAACACGGCTTAATAATCTCATCGTCGGTGAAATATTCTTTTCAATGGGATGAACGGTGGATGGACTTCTTCAATCTATTCGTACCACTTTTAGATACTATAGAGTTTACGAATGCCATGATGACCTTACAATATAATCGGTCTCCAGTTTTGTGAAGTCCATTTGTTTTGACATCGGAAAAAACTTGGTTTTGTGATTTACGCGGTATGTAATTCTATCGTGACGGACTACCTTCACGTGTCTAAGGAATTATGACAAAAGTTGGAATCTACCTTTTCCCTATATTCCACGATCACTCCTGTAAGTTTTTTTTGGGCAGGAAAATATGTTTCTAAAGAAGTGATGATGCAGAATGAAGCAACGAAAGCAAGGAGGGATCCATGACTTCAGTGACTCCGTTACAATAGAGTACACTGTTTGGGTGCCCTTCGTTGACCCACTAGGTTTCCAAAGTTCTGCATAGTCGCGATGTTCGTTGCGTCTGAGTCTACGCTTCCCCCTCTAAAAGATAGATAGCAAGTGATAGAAAAAATACCAACGCCTTGGGGAAGAATGTTATGTTTCTACCGTAATCTGCAATGCATATGCAGTACCGTTGAAAGCTGAATACGAAAATATATTGTAAGTTGTAAACACGACATCTGTAGGTACACACCTAAAGAGATCTGTATCGTGAACAGTATAGTAACAAGGTGGGAGTATCACGACACTCGGCCCCCCTTGTTAAGAAGAGCGCCCCGTCAGAGGAAAGAAAAAAAAGAAAAGAAAAGAAAAGAGTCTCCCCCGCATCACTACTGGTGCTTCCTACGCCTTCTCTTCCCACGCGACTTCTCGTTCGCACAAAACTCTTGGGTCGCCTGCAGTGCGTACTCTGGAGCCACTCGTCCTCGCTTTCGTCGTACCCTCTCCAGCGGACGAGCGAGACACCCCCTTAGTCCGCCTCACCCAAAATCCTCTCGATTTTGACCTCCATCTGTACTGGCGGCGGCGGCTCGTGTCGGCGACCCAGAATAGTGTCTTCACGCGCGGGAGTCAGGGAAAAAACGTGGAAAACGTCGTGAATCGCCCAGCCGTCCGGCAATGCTAAACGGTAGGCAAAGTCGGAGATCTTCTGTACCGCATGGAAGGGCCCAAACCTCTTGAAGGCTCGTAAGTCAGCCTGCTCCAGAAAAACGCGGTCCCCAACGACATTATCCGGCATCTCGTCCACTCACGCGTCAAAGAACCGGTGCATCCTCTCCCCTGCCAGCTCTAACAGAGCCTTTAGTTCCCCCTGCACAGTGTATCTTCTCCAACCTCTCGTCGGCCTTGGGGACTGATTGCGAGTTCATGGGTCAATGGAGAACGTCGGATTTTACGTATATTCCGCGTAAAAAGGTGAATCCCTGTGGCCGAGTGTGGGTGAGGTTGCCCTTGAGCTCGAAGAAAGCCATGCAGTACTCCATGATCAACGTTCAACCTCGACCCCTGCTGGACAATGTGATTCAGCACGTCCTGGGCCGGGTCACGCATCCCGAAAGCGGCCTTGAACATCAGGTCCCGTCGTGATGACGCACAACCAAGCCTGTCAAGTGCATACGACTGCGCCCACGAGATTTTCTGCCGGTCATTGCGAGAACTCCACTGCCGCCTCCACCTGGCGCACAACCACGACGGCCTTGGAAACCCCATCGTACTTCTCCAGTTAGGCCTCGGGCCCGAGCCGTGGCCCATCTGTTTGATGCACGCCCGGGCTGCGAGCACGTCCTCGTAGCTGAACCACGAGCTCGGACTGCAAAGCCTTGTAAACCATCTTCGCGATCGTCTCCTCCGGGGACTGAGCGGCCGCGGTCGCCGGTGCGGGTGTCGTAGGAACATCGTCGGCAGAAGAAAAATATTTTTCAAGTAGTTCTATTCAAGTGTGCTTCTACCGTAATCTGCAATGCAGTACGTTGAAAGCTGAAGACGAAAATATATTGTAAGTTGTGAACACGACATCTGTAGGTACACACCTGAAACTAAAGAGATCTGTATTTACTCAGCGTGTGTCCTAAGTCCGTATTCACGTGAACAGTATAGTAACAATGGGTGGAAGTATAATATCAAGAGGACTAAGTACGTACGGGACCCGGGCAAGGGTGACTAAGAGAACAAGACAACAAGATCCAGAACCCTTTGAAGATATTGTTTATGTGAGCCTAACCGGCGCAGTTGGTGAAGTAATCTGGGTGAAGTAATTTCTACGCTTTTGATTCCCGGACACGTGGAGAAGATTGGCTTGCCGTCTCTTCCGAATTTCACTGACTTTTTTACGCCTCGTTTCTGATTTCAAAGTTCAAGGGACAACCAGATCGTACGAATCATTCATCGAGTACTCCTGATAGTAAATACTTACTTTCTAGGTCTCGACTGGTATTTTGAATCTGTGCCTATCAAGTTGTAGCGAGCTGCGAGACCACGGTTCGTCCCGCTAATCTGCCGAATGCTGCCGAAGTGTGCCTTGCTAATTGTGGGTCAATCAACTTCCGCGCATCGGCAGACACGGCATCAATGAGCGCTTGGTTTGTGGCTGACTAACGTTGACTTCTTTGACTTCTGTAAATGTTGGGCTTCTAGTGATTGACACATCAACGATCCATGGAAAGTCAAGAAACTACGGCTCTCTGTAGTATATATACCTTTTGTCCCCACCTTCCTGCACCCTGGCGGACGCATTAGACTTTAGGATCGTATCGCGTCACCTGATTCACCCCTTGTAAATGTTAAGTCCGATCGGACCTGTGGGCTAATAGTTGATTACACCTTTTACCCTTCGGCTGACTACTGCTGACCAGTGTATCCAGATATAATATCCTCTTGAAGATATGTTCCGGTTCAATTTTCGACTCGGCTTTCGTATAAGTCAGCCTCCAAAATTGCGTTTGAGGCTCTATTTTTTACTTGCACTCCGCATACTGCTTTACCAGCACCACCATGTCAGATACGGTGCTACCACACAACTCTGCCGGTTGGTCAACGACAACGTTTGCTGACCCCTCGAACTCGAGCGCCTCGGAACATAAAAACCATGGACCAACCGAATCATCGATCAGTCCTGGACTGGAAAGAGAAATCACTCGTAATAAGCTAAGGACGGAAAAATATGGTGGTGACGACATCGAAGACCCTCCAGGACGATTGGCGAAGGAGACTGCTGATGCTCTTGGCTCTGAAACGTCGATTGATAGCAGACAAGTCACATGGGATGGACCTGACGATCCAACTAATCCGCAAAACTGGTCGACGAAATACAAGTGGTTCGTCACAGTGACTACTGCACTTCTAACGGTCAACGTGTAAGTTTCAAGATTTTCAGCATGTGTTATGAGTGTTATGAGTATACTGACATTTTTTTTGTCGTCTTCCCAAGGACATTTGCATCCTCCGCGCCAACATCGACCATCACTGCACTTGTGACACAATTTAAAATCTCCCCTGAAACTGCATATTTAGTTACGACCACGTTCTTGTTGGGATACATGGTTGGAGTATGTGTCATCTTGACACTTTTCCTAGTTTTTCTGACTTCGTTATAGCCTCTCTTTTGGGGACCTGGTAGCGAACTGGTTGGTAGACGGCCCATTCTGGTCGTTACAATGGCTATATATACCATTTTCACTATCGGCCAAGCCCTTGCACAAAATATTGAAACCTTTTTGGTGACCCGTTTCATCTGTGGCTTCTTCGCTGTGGCGCCTCTGACGATTGGTGGCGGTACGTTATTTCGACTGAAGCTCGCAACTTGGATCGTTTTTCATTCTGAAAATAGGGCTAATTGCTGATATTTGGTCGGCTGAAGGTCGTGGACCCGCCACGAGCATGTTCACTGCTAGTGTCTTCATCGGCCCTGTGATTGGTCCCATAGTTAGCGGATAGTGAGTTTTTTTTTTACAACGACGCTCAAGTAAACTTGTATCGACTCCTTTTTTAAAGTATGATCGACAACCACGTTAGCTGGAGATGGGTATTCTGGGTGATGATGATTTTTGCAGGTGTCTGTACTATTGGCGTCATAGTTCTAGTTCCGGAATCCTATGCTCCAATTATTCTGTTGAAGAAGGTGCGTTTGTCTTAGCGAAATTCCTACAGTCTTGTTGGTTACTGATTTTTTTGACATAATCAAGGCAAAAAAACTACGAAAATTAGAACCGGTCGCCAATAAGGACATTTATGCTGAGCACGAGAAGCAAGACTGGTCCATCAGGGGTGTCATACAGCGTACTCTTTTCCGTCCCTTTTACATGCTTTCCTTGGAACCTGTCTTGATCCTCATCACTATCTATCTTTCTCTTGTGTACGGGTTACTCTATGCTCGTACGTCATTCAGTGCCTTCGGTTTGTCTGACGGTGACGTTATCCATTTCTGTAGTATTCCAAGCCTTCCCTGTCATATTCATTGAGAGGCGAGGTTTTACGATTGGGGAAGACGGTTTGATTTTCATCGGTGTTGGAATCGGAACCACTCTCGGTTCTTACCTCAACTACGTCTTGAGCAGTCATTATCCCCAACTCATTAGGAAGTGGAGGGGCTTCCCACCTCCAGAGCAAAGGCTCTTTGGAGGGATGATTGGTGGGCCTGGTCTCGTCGTAGGTGCCTTCTGGTTAGGCTGGACAGGAGAGTACTCGAGCGTGCCGTGGTACGTTCCGGCTCTCAGCACAATTTTAATTGGTATGAGTATCAGCATGATTTTCATGTCTTTCCTGGTGCGTTGAGGATGATCATTACTCCTTAAAATGCTTACTTTTTGCTGTAATAGAGTTATCTCGTCGATACGTACTTGATGTACAGTGCGTCTGCTTTTGCGGCAAATACGGTCATTCGTTCGGCGGTAGCTGCTTCATTCCCTTTATTCACCACCCAAATGTTCCAAAATGTAAGTATTCATACGAAGCATCGTTTATCACTTGCTTATTGAGGCGTTAGCTGGGCGTTAACTGGGCTTCGACGCTTCTTGGTCTATTGGGTCTGATACTAGCGCCCAGTCCGTTCCTCTTCTACCGTTACGGCCCCCAAATCCGCATGAAGAGTCGATTTGCCCCTTGCACTGTATGTCCATTTATCGTACACCACGGTTTTTCCCTTACCTCTGCTGCACAGGATCTTAAGATTGCGAAAGAAATTGCCGAGCAAGAGACAGAAAAAGGACAAGACTCCGTTTGAATTATGTCTGACGACTCTCCTTCATTTTCGTTTGCATATCTATCAAGAATCGTGAATCTATCATTATTCTCTTCTCGCATATTCATTATCATAGACTGCATAGCTTGTATCAGTGTTCCTGCCACGCATTCCTTCCCAGCATTTATTTGGATCAAAGCATCATACCTTACGACAAATCTTCGTAGTATACTTGGTAACTACTCCTAAACTTGACACTCCTAATGGAATTGAGCTGTAGTTATGAAAAAGTCACACCATCCTCCCCGAATACATCAGATACAAGGCTTTGATTATACGCTACTTACAATTGCGACTGCGACGTTCTTAGCAAGACGAATAAAAAAACTCATCGGTGATTTTTGCGGGCGACTTTGTGGTGAATGATTGAATGTGCTCTGTTTATAACACTGACAAGCCACAATGCCGGGCTAAGAGGTGTGGGTAGTGAGTGTATCAATGGCACCCCTACGGCCGGTAATATGTGATAATGTCCTTTATGTAGCTCGTGAAGTGTTATAAATATTTCCTCTCAGACTTTGAATGTGTCGTGTGTGATGGCCACGTCGCGTTTGTCCCAAGGGTAGATCATGTGAAGGGTGGCAAACTAGGCGACGCGTTGTTTGGCAATCTCATCTAGAAGTCAATTCTTTGTTTTCACCATTGAACCATGTACTACGACCTCAATGTTCCTGTTCCTAGTCTACATCAGTCAGCTGGGTTGAATATCTCGAAAAAGGGGAAGGGAAAGCAACAAACTCCGGGTTCCGCGCCAGCGTTCAACGCGACTCAAATAAATGCAGTCGAGACGCGGATTGACCTTCTGGTGCGGTGTAAGTCTTTCGTTCCATGGATTGAGCTCCACTCAGTGGCTTTTTAAGTAGGATACACGGTCTTCGCGTTTAACCAGTTTGTCGCCAAACGAGTGGATCAAAAGAGTCACGTTAACACAGCAGAGGCTCTCGTCGATCAGCTCAGAAAAAGACAAGGACTCATCTATCTGAGGCGTCTGACCATCATACTTGATGGTGATAGTGAGAAAGGTTTTGGACTGGTGAGTACTTATGTTGGAGTGACGTGTTCTCATCCTGATGATTGTCTTAGACAAATGCCAATGCCTCGATGTTCGCTTCATATGACCTAATAGGTCTTGTACCCTTGACTCAAGCTACTTTCTCGCTTGCCTGCCTCACACACTCGATGCCATCGCCTTTGACTGCACATATAATATCCCTGCCTCTGACGTTACCCCGATTATCCTACCATCTCAAGCACACCTTGATTCGAACCGCCATAAAAAATGGAGCAGTTTTTGAAATCAGTTATGTTGGAGCGTTAGGAGGCGAACATCATTCCATCCTAGTTGGCACAGACGGAGCCGAGAATGGTTCCGGAGCGAAGAAAAACTGGTGGGCGGCTGCCAAAGAACTGGTTCGTGTTACAAAGGGGAAAAGCCTTTTAATCAGTGGTAGCGTCGTGGCTGATGCAGACCTACGAGCTCCGAAAGACGTAGGAAACCTGTGTGTTCTCTCCAACGTTAGCGTCATCTATTCTGACCAATTCCCATAGTATAACAATACTTGGTTTGGCTCAAGACGTATCACATAGCTCACTCACAAAAGTCCCCAAGTCCCTGGTGCTTCGAGCTCGTGAGTCTCATCATCCGCTAGAACGACTTCGTCGACATTTTATCCACAGAGACACGCTTTACATACCGTGCAGTGTTCTCAGAACCAAAAACCGTGATATCCCAAGGAGCGGATTCCTCAGCATCCACTGAACCACATCCTGTGTCAACGGACAATGAACCCCAAGTAATCTTACCTGCGAAATTCGCCCCGTCTGTCTCTGGAGCTAGCACGCCTCAATCTCCGCCAAAGAAGCGTCCACGGGAAGATATACCTGAAACAGGTACTGCAGTGGCCATGGATCGGTCAAGCGACACGCAAAAGAAACGACGAAAAAAGAACAAGGGACATGCGTAAGGGACCTGTTCTCCTTGTATCGTAATAGTTGCCAACTTGTGTCAAAAGCAATGCGCTCTCTTTCAAACTGATTAACGCAGAGTGATAGGAAGCACTCAGGGCTTGTTTGGTAAATGAGAATACCAATGACTGGACCCGTGCGTTGTAAGAGTTGTGAGTAGGCTGAGCTTTCAGGAAGTCTGGAGATACATCCCATGGTAGATCTTCAGGAGTCTTCTGTGCTTTTTCCATGCCCAGTCGTTGTCTCTTACAGTGTATGTATCGTCTAGTAAGAATACCGACTTTTTCAGTCCCAAGTGCGGTTATTTCATTTTATTTCCCACCGTTCTGGCAGTGGGGTGTAGTCGCAAAGGGTGTTCAAAGGTCTTGAGGGGGAAGGACAAGAAAGAAGCAAAAAAAAGTGTGGGGGTGATCAGTATGATATGCTGTTGATGTTTTGGTGGAGGGCCAGTGCATGTATGAGGGAGATTGGATTCCTATTGGTTCCAGGCTATCTGGGACAAGTACGGTGGGTTGCAAGGTTTTCGGGGGACAAAGTCCAGGAAAATGGGGTGAGTCCAGAAGAGGATAAAGGGCTCCAGAGTTTAATAGGGTAGTTCAGGGCAGAGCCAGAAAGTTGGGAGTGTAACCAAGATGAGATTAGGGAAGTTGGAGTGGCTGAATTCTTCTGAGCCAACCAAGAATGGTGATTGGTGTTGCCCTGCCAAAGCAATGGCTAGAGGAGACTATGCAGTTCACAGAGTTGATGAAGTATGTGGAGCTCTGCAAGCTGTTAGACATGGACTAGGATGAAAGTATTCATGACAAAGTATTATCAGATGAGGATGAAGGGTCAAAGTTGTATTCAACCTTAACTGTGCAACTGCAGCTAGTACTTGACAAGTATGTTGATAAACCTCTGGTGGAAGATCAATGCATCGGGTACTATAATCAGCAATTGTTGAGAGTGGTTTGTTCACAGTACAGGTACTGTCGAGTATGGGCTGTTGCCAGCATGGCAAACCCAAGATCTAGAGTTCGACCACATTTGCACATGGAGCATTATATACTCACTTGTAGCCCCTCAATACTACATTGCAGTTTATCCGTAGGTATCTAAACTTGGCAATTCTGACGAAGCATGCTGTATTTGCGCAGTAGTAGATAACGAATAAAATCACTGAAGTTCAAACACACGAAAGATGTTTTATTGAGTATTATAAATAACATGATGTAAGTGGACACACCTGAAGTTCAAACACATGAAAGATGTTTGAACTTCAGTGAATAGGGGCCTATTTAACATCTTTTGTATGAAACATTACCTACA
>QLOM01017799.1:0-16799 GCA_003313785.1 Termitomyces sp. MG148 | reverse complement strand
TTGTGCCAGTAGTCGTCTAGCCTTGGGATTGCTCGAGAGGCCTCGGAAGAAATACACAACGTCTTGATCCCTTGCCTTGGTCGAGATGAAATTGAAGGTCTCCCTCACCAATTCAGGGTCCTCTACCGAGCCCATTGCTTGCCTGTAGTTCATGTAAGCCGGCGCAGAAAAATGATGAGGCAAGAATATAAGAGCTACATTGCAGCAATCCGTTCGGTGGGTGTCTTAGCATTGTCGTGGATTCTGACGGCGGCGTCGAACTCAGCTTTTCCACCGTGTCTTACTGCCTACACGCAGGAATGAAATGGAAACTACGCATGAACATTTAAATACATACCGCGGCAAATATCACACGCTGCAGATCGGCCGGGATCCTAGAATCATCCCCTGTCTTCATGAAATGGGCAAAACGGCTTTGTAGTTCTTTGATGACCCTGTCAAATGGAAGCAATAATGTCAAACGTTTCCAGAAACATGAAATGCATAAGAAGTAGTTGGGATTCCAGATCAACATCGCACCATATATGCATGTCACGGGATCCGGCTAGAATGAAAGAAACAACACCTACCCTTCATCTTTGGCGACAGCGGCTTGAGAAATGGCACAAGTGCGCAAAAGCGACGTATCCACAGAATCTGTAGGTGAATACTCATAACCAAGCTTCTCCACCAGCGGGACAAAAAGAGCCTATACGACGGAATCGATTATATACTCAGTGTCTGAGGAACATGGTGAACGGTCCGCGTACCCTTCGGAGAGCATTAAGTTGATCGACGACCTGTGGGTGCTCCCACCAGATTGACACCAAGCCCGAAAGGCTCTCTGAAATCCCAGACCAAACGAGGTCTACGAAAAGATTGTAAGACAACGGATTAATGGAAGAGTATATACTTACATTCCTTCTCGTTTTTCAAGCCATCGATGAGAGTCAAAGCACTGCTCAGTTTGGCAAGACCAGCTTTGGAGAGCGCCATCGCGTCATGCACCAGGCCGATGCGATCATTCAACGAAAAGATGCTGCTCTCTTTGGACGCTTCCTCTGCAATTTGGGAAAGCCTCTCGGGAGTGTAAAGGACGCGGTCTAAGTATATCGAACGTTAAAATTGTGCTGGCAATAAATACCACAAGCACGACTTACAGACGCCAACAGTGCCGGCGTTCAATTTAAAGGGCTTGGAGGTATCCAGTTCAAATGTCTGCTCTCGTTCTCCCAAGACCGCCTCCTTGTTAATACTTGGCTTCCCATCCTTGTCAGCAGTGACAATGCTCAAAGGAACATTCCTAGATTTTTTTATCAATTGATGAGGTGTGACAAAACTGGTATACGAAAGACGGGATCCTACCAAATAGTCTCATTGTCTTTGGGCTCTGCATGACCAGTCTCAAGGAAACGATCTTGGCGAACTGTGATTCCAGTCGGAGTTTCGGTGACGGAGAGTACAGGGAAGCCTATCTGAACACCGTCACGCAGGTCAGGCATTCCTGTCATTTAAGGATAGATCATTCTAGGCAAACCTTGGTAATCCAATTATCCATAAAACTGATGATGTCCTTCCCTAATGTTTTCAATTGAGCTCGAGTTTATACGAGAGCAATGTCCTGTCCGAACAAACCTGTTGCAGCTCCAATGCCTTCCCATAGGTCTTTGGTGACACTGTTGCCATATAGCTTATTCTTAAGATAGATCGAAACGCCCTTCAAGAAAAGTTCCTCGCCGACGAAGTTGGAAAGCATGCGAAGAACTAGGACGCAATTGAGCTCGTATACTACAACGTAATGAACAAGCACTGACCGGAGGCAGCCTTGGAATAGGAAAGGCTATCAAATATCTTGATCGAGCGTCAGCCGAGAAATCTGGATTCTAGGAACTTAGAGATACCTGGTTGATGTGATTGGCATCCGGACAATCGACTTCAATAGGATGGGAAGAAAGCTTCGAGTCGAGGCTAAGAGCCCTGTTAAGGTGATCTGTTATGAATTCTGAATCGACTTTCCACTCCGGGAACACTCTAGGGTGTACGATCTAATTATGACACTGAAAAAATTCGAAGGATACATACTTGTCTGTAGCATATGACATTAATTAATCTGATCGAGGTCAAATGAAGGCATCATACCTGCGATGATGACTTCGCCCATCTAACAGATTACATCAACCAGCGGCACCCGAATCTGAAAAAAAGTACAAACCAGGGTTGCAAAGCCTGTCGAATCCATGTTTTTGAGTGGGAGCATTTGTGCAACGGACAAGAGAGCCTACCTTCATTCAAATATAGATAGTTCCACCATTCCATAGTAGTAATGTTTCCAAACCTACAAAAAGAGAGATCAAAACCTCTTCTACTTTCCGTAACTAGACACTTACCACATGTGTGCAACTTCGTGACTTTGAACCGCCGCAACCCATTTCTTTGCGTGAAGATCTGCTTTCTGAGGATCAAGTAAAAACGCATTCGTTCGTCCAGTGATCAAGCCCCAGTTCTCCATGGCACCTAACTATCGTTAGTAGTCAATAAATGCGTAGTCTAGAAGGACGTTCAACCTGCATCGAAATCGGTAGCCTGGTAATGAATCAAAATGTTATCAAAGTCGGGATACCACAAGAACATACGACCAAGGTATCTAGTTTGGGTAGAGGGTACTCTACGTCAAAGACCTTCTCGTAGAGAGGAAGTACGCTAGCCTTGACATCGAGTGCGAATTGAGCTTGATGAATGACGTCGGCAGTGGCTAGAAGTTATGTTTGAAGAAAGCTGGAGTAAAATGCGAAAGCCTCGTACCATAGATTTTAAGTGGGATAGTCTTTCCACTTAGAGGCATAACGACAGACTTTTCAAGGTGCTCGAAATGTCCGTTCGCGAACGCAACGATGTATGTGGACATGGGAGGAGTTTTCTGGAATTGAGTGATTTTCCAGGTGTTATCCAGAGATGAATACAATCTAGCCAAGTCCGGGTGTTCGTTAGGTTTGTTAGCAGTCGGTGAATATACTTCTTCAGAGATTGCAGGCATGTTACTGAGGTTGACGGTATCGGCACGCGAAATTAACGTTACAGAGAAGGTGGCCTTGAGCAAAGGTTCATCCCAGCATGGGAAAGCGCGACGGGCGTCAGTAGGCTAGATAAGTCAAATCAGAAACAAGTGCGAAACTCTGAGAAGAGGCTTCACTTCGAATTGTGTCAAAGCGTATGCTTTCTTTTTCCCATCGACTTCATATAAAGACTTGTAGTATCCCGTCATGCTTCCTGTGAGCTTGCCTGAGAAACCGATTTTCAGTTGGGCCAGGGATCCAGCCGGGAGAATCTTTGGAAAACTATATGTGACACGCTGAGCGTCATTGTTGAACGTCTGTGCCGATTGCTCTTGTTCGACTTTCAGCGCATTGGAATAGATCGAACTGGATATGATCGTTTAATTCACGAAGACCTCTTACATCGAGCGATATTGTAGAACGTACGCTTTCCCGAGCTCGAGAGCCGTAGCGTTCAGTGTGATGGAAGATGTCTCTCGGTGAACATCCAAGCTGGTATCCCTGTAAGATGATGTGAAATAATAATTTCCAGGCATACCTGATGTCCACGAATCCCTCGAATTCCAACTTCTCCAAATCTGTTTTGATGGTGACGTCGTAGTGGCGAGGCTTCACGTCTGCTGGAAGACGATACTCGGAATCGCTCTTTAGGACAGCGGGGAGTCCCGGGGGTGTAACCATTTCAGGGATAGTTGAGCAGTGGCGGATTGAAGATAAAACTCGGAATCGATGGGGTAATCGATAGTTGTTTGATATCGCCAACGGTGACTGTGCCTTTTGTTGTCTTATGACCTTATGGGACCAACGCGTTTGGCCTGTATTTCCGAGACGAGTTGCCGAATCCGGAACCGGTGTAGGATAAGTATGGAAGTGAAATACGCCGGTGCGTAACCTGCTCGAAGCAAACTCGCTGATACATCGTCGCCTCAGACTTTGCTGAGGTAGTGTCGACGTCAAGAACATCAAATTTTCATTTCAGGGTCAGCCCGGCAAAATTCGCCTCGGCGTTCGAGACAATTAATTATCGTCATTAAAGTTACAACATGGTGCATGCTCACAATTCTGTATTTCTACACATACCACATGCAGACCACACATAAACATTGGAATTATAAGAGAATGCAGGACAAGACATACGCACCAAGCAAGCCAATACAGCAAAAGCAGTTAATCTTCAGAGTTTCAGCTGAGGATTCATCAATACAGAAGGAAGAGGCGAATTAAAAAAGCTGTTTGGAAATCTTCGTGAAAGACTGTTGCGATTGTGTTCTTGAATAGTCACTGCGAGAAATGTTGCGGTTTTTTCTTTACTTTCAAGTTCGTCTTTTAAGCCCTGGATGATCTTGCGATGATAGTTTGCGTATTGTGCTTCAAGGTCGACAAAATTGTTGTGGTGTTTGACGCTGGAAAAATTTCAACATGTCAAGTCAAGCACTCTGCCTCTCTCATACCTTTCAGCATATATCTCCTCCAAATGCTGGGCTGTTTCGCGAAGAATGGCTCCTTCTCCGGCCTGAAGATCCTTGCGAACTTTGTTAAAGCGATAAGAAGACTTGTGTTTCATGACCTGTATTCAGTGATGGATTCCTGTTTGGAAATGAGACTTAAGCGCAGATACTCTACCTTGTTTATCTCATCTAGTATCTGTCCAATGAAACAAGGTTTAATGCACTCTGACACAAGGCATGAAACCAATGTCTTACGCCTAGAATCTTTGGCATTGAATCTGCGTCGCCTTTGTTTGCCATCTGCTGTGCATATTCAGTCTCAAAAGGCTTTTGTGCATATGCATGGGACCGCAAGCGACGATATGTATGGCTGGGTAAGAGATTTTCTGACGAAAGATGTTAATCGTAACGAAGTTGAGCACCTAGAGATTTTACCCTTCTCTTTCGAGTAATTTGAAGTTTCCAATTCCAATTCAGTAGTATCAAAGGTGGATTGGATGGCATACGAGGCCGAGGGCGCGAATGAAACTCGCGGACGATCTGCTTTGGACAAAGGACGCGGTTCTGGCGATGATGGCAATGTCAACGTTGGTATTAATGACTGATAATTTGGGATATTCTCGACCGGTGGAGGCGGCGTAGGTGACTGTATTAATAGAGTAGATTTCCTTTCGATGATGTGAGTCTTCTTTGGCAGTGGAGAATCTTCGGTGAGGTCAATCAAAACTCCAGGTGTCACCAGCTTGAACAACCGTGAGTTGAGCCCTGCTTTCCTATCGAGAAGCTAAGGTTTTACCTTCGGTTGGTTGCATTCCTCTTTCGTCTTCTTTAAGTCAGATTTTACAACAAAATCCGAATCTTTCATATGGGCATTTAGGCTCCCCTTTTGAGCGGCTGTCTCTTGAAGTATTGCTGGTGATGCTTGTATTCCCGGCATGTCATGGATTTCCTTTTGAGCGATGGCATCCTGGGATGCGGTTTTCGGTACTGCTTGCGAGTCCACAACGCGTGCCACAAGGTTTTGAGAAGTATCGGCAGTCGATGAGGACTTTTTGATGCTGACGTCGCTCCAAGGAGCGCGCTGAGGTTTTTTTTGGAGGCGGACTTGTTGTTCGCTCTCTTCTTTGAAGTTTTCCCCAGGTTTGATTTTGTGCATAGCCGAATCATCCTTTTCAATTTTGATACCTTCGTCGATGGTGACTAAATCCTTCGCAACTCGTGCAGAGCGGCGCTGAGGAGTAGATTTACTGACGTGCTCGTCCTCGACTTGTATAGCCATCTGGAGAGGAAATTAATATCGACCCCTGCATAAACTGCCACTGGATTTCGTACGTTGTCATGTAATGGTTCTTTGGTATAGTCCGAAAGCGTCCTCGCTTCAGTTTGCGCTCTCTCTGACGGAACTACATGCGTGAAACTTTCCGCTGTGGTTAGCTTATCGGATGCTCTCCATGTTGTTTTCTTGCCCCTTTTGTCTTTCATTGTGGACACTTTACTTTGTTTCCCTTTCGGCTTGGAGATAATATCGGAGGAGGGGACTGAAACAAAAGCGAGTTCTGTGCCAGAAGGCAAGTTACGGAACAATGCTCCTCTGTTTCTAACGTAGCGTTTGGAAACGACTGGCTTTGGCGATTGCTTGGATTCAAGAGGGGTTTTGGTTGTTCCACGTCTATAACGAAGCCGTTTTGAAGGTGGGCACTCACTATTAGGGCCACGAACGTTGTCTCCCGCAGATTTTCTCTTTCGTATAGGCTTGGGGTGTTCACTGGTGCAAGAGGGTAGCGAATCCGGTTGTTGAGGGGAATCGGCAATGGTCTCGGGTTTGACAATGGGTTGATCAACTTTCACTTCTACTCCATCAGCCACTTCATCTGGTAGAGTTCTCTCTACCAATGATCGAGCTTGTAGCTCTAAAAACGAGCGGCGTACATCTGATTCAGTCGAGGCATGCTTGACCGTCTTAGGCGTTTTTTGCGGAGATTTTATGCGATCCGTCTCGGCATCGGATAAAATAATGGTCTTTCTTCTTGACTTGACCTTTCGTACAATCTGAGATTCGTTGTCAGATTCCACGACCTCTGGCCGTGATATTCCTACAGAACGCAGTTGTTTTCCGCGTGATAGTCTAGTAGAACGTCGCGGTAGAGGGTTCAGCTCCGTATCAGAGAAGTCAGTCAACTCTTCGTCGGTGGTTCCAAAGATAGAATCGTAGTAAGAGGAACTAGTTTTTGCTAGAGATCCTCCATTCGGAGGATTGGAAGAATTTATCGAGGTTGAACGATTCTGGACCTCTGAAGCTGCGCGTGGCATCAAGGGCGAAGTAGGCAAAGCTTGTACGACGCATGATTGAGAATTACCAAGATCCCACACTATAAGATATGAGTAGATGACTTTAGGTCTCAAAAAAGAAGAATACATCGTGCGAGGTCCCGCCCTTTGTCCTGAGATGATAGGCGTATTAGACCCAGTACATATTTCATTGCGACCGCAATCTAAATATATACCTGTGTTGAAACAATTGTGCTTTTGTTACTACGTTCGAAATTGAGATCGAGAGATTCCTCGAGCTTTGAGACTCTTTTGCGAGGAGGATCAATATTATTCTTTCAAGTCCGACTTGACACTAAGCAGCGTAAATCAAATTGACAAGAAAACTCACAACTTTACGGAGTTTCAATGATGACAAAAATCTCGACACGTCTTCGGCTGCAATATCGAAAGCGACAGTTGCCCATTTGCCCGATGGTGTCACAAGGGCGACTTGACCGACCGACGGCGGCGGGGAAAATAGGATAGTGACAGTAGTTTTTCCATCGCGAGGGGTAGTCACCTTCAAGCTCTCTACACTCGCATACAAGGCATGCAGAGTTTCAATTTGATCACCCTAAAACAAGCAAGATTCAAAAGAGCAACGCTACGTGTAATCATTTCCTGTACCTCGTCAATATTCGCCACAAAACCGAGATTATCCACATATAGTCGCTCGATGTTGTAATCTTTTTTGAGATCTTGGACATGAAAATTACTGGTTTTGAAAGGTTGAGGGCTATGCATCTTGAAGTCAAAATTTTATAAATGCTAAGGCATCGTAACCTACAATGAGGAATTCGCATTTCCGAGAAGATCGATGATCTTGATAAAAACGACATCCCAGTCGGCGTTTAGTGGTGTCGTTCCAAGAATCTTCAAAATCGCATCGCCGCATGCAAAAGTAGAAATATCGAATACATCCTGCACGAATTTGTTGCGCGCCGCTGCGCTAGTTCTTTTGGATGGCAATAACTTAACTATGAGTTCTAAGAGAGCTTCGATAACCAGAATGTCTGTAACCGCAAATGAGCCTTGAGCAACTAAAACATGAAAATTCCTATACTTTTGCTCTGCGATAGAATAAGTCCAAGATTGGTACTGGTAGATGGCTTATTGGGAGATTGAAATTAAGGGGCTGGTCAACAGACTTACCCTCCAAGTATGTCCTTATTACACAACTGTGCTTGATTATCTGGATGCAACGTGACTGTTTCAGAAAGGACCTGGCACAACTAGTACAGGCTCAAGAGTTCAGAAAGACTAAAGGACTTTGTTACTTGGTGGCTTACGATGTACATAAGATCCGGCCCAGGTACAAATGTTGGGTTCGTGTGGGGGAAGAAAATGTTGCGAAGTGTGGGGTAGAAGGAATTAGCCACGATATCGCGGGTTTCATCTGTATACGTGAGATGACAATACAATATCGAACCCAGCGCTGCTTACATGAAGGATTTGATTCAAGAAAATCCTAAAGAAATGAAGGTTGCTCCAGATCTCTTCGTCTCTCTGATGAAGGATCCAAACTATGCTCACCAAAACTCCAGAGAGCAGCGAGGCCTGAACAGCCTCCCAGGTAGACACACTATTTGTTGTGAGACTTTCTAGTGTGGGTAACACTTTGCCATCGAAAATTGTGGCAAGGACTGCGACAGCATAACGGATACCAAGAACAGGGAAGGTATTGTACAAAGGTAACAAGGTTTGACGAAGGAGCAAAGACAACCGTTGCAGAGCTGCAGAAGATGGTGAATTTATTTCCTATGTTCTGAATGAGTATACATAGTTGAAGAAGTACTAAATCCTCACGAGGAGCTTTGCAATCGATTTGAGTTGTTCAATTGACTCTTCAAGCTCCTGAGTGAGCTTTACTTTTTCCGACGCAGTTTTTATTGCTTGAGTTGCAGATACTAAGGTTATACTATTTGCCATAGCAGTTGGAAGATGAATGGTCAGAGTACACGGAAGACAAAGAAGTTGGTGGCAAAGGCATCAACGCGTTGTCAAACGCGTCAAGCGTGACTGAGATGTCAGGACAGTCACGTGAAAGTCGTTTCCAATTACCTCTCCGATACAACGACCCTGACTTTCTCACGGTCTTCTTGGGGAAAATCTTTGAACTTCTTACTTACGTAAGGCCATTCATTCCGGACTTCGTTCGTAGTCACCTTGTTATGTTTATTTTACGGCAAATCATTTTCTGAAATTAACAAGTGGTACGTGAGAACCTACGGATGTATTTATTTATAAGGTGTCGATTGGACCCATCTACCTTGACAACGAGCTCGACCTCCCGGTCACAAGATGGTTGGCGTAATCGAAACTGGAGCTTTGAAAAACTCTTTCGTATCTATGTTGTCTGATATCAAAGTGCATTCTATTAGTTCCAGTCTTGTCGAGCGACACTGACCAGTCCACAGTCTCCACGGATACAACGAAAATACTTACGCAAGGTCTATATCCTTATGCGATCGACTGACAGTAATTCACTTCTTGTTAGTATTCGTGGTTACCAGATGTTTTTCGTCTGAAAGGCAGTGTAAGGGAAAATCTACAGCCTTTGGCAACGCTAACGTTGTCTACAGATCGTTGGCCGCATAATTGGCCCTGTGCTTACGGTCACGATTTTTGCTTCCTTTGTGGCATATGCCAAGCAAAGAGGTTTTGAAATGTTGCAGACAAATAGTATTGTCCCGCTTCTCTCGGTTGTGGTGAGCCTATTGCAAACTTGCTTTGATTTATCATCTCAAAATCTACTCAAAAAACAGGTTGGTCTTCTGCTGGTCTTTCGGTTCGTGTCCTCTGTTGCATTGTTCATCTTCTCACCTATATCTTGGTAGTAACGGGCAAGCGACTTTCTGCATCGGTCACATCTCCTCATCTTCCCTGACTCGAACCTTTACAGTACTTCTTATGATCGCTACTGGGAAGGTCGAAAATCCTTTGCAACTTTGACGTCCAATATCCGCAATCTTACGCGCCAAATATGGGTCAGCGTTGTACTTCCTCCAACCGATGTTCAACCTTCGCATATCAAAGGAAAAACTCCCACCACTGATGTCACCGCATCGCAGCTTCGTCGCAGGAAGATCGAGGCTGTCAAGCTAGTACTCTCCTTCGCATTTGCAGCTAAACATTATCTGCGTGGAGAAGATGGTATAAAGTACGACGACTACGATGGCGTATTGCCACCATCTTTCGCCCGTTTCGATGAGGCCGGTTATAACGTGGAGCACACGTCGACGATGTCATACTCGGCAACTCGCAAAGATTCCAATATCCCAGAAAGTGGAAGTGGGACTTCTACCCCTAACCGGAAGCCAGACGCAACTAAACGTGTGAGACACAAACGCAGCATGCAAGATACATCTGGCTCTGGCAGCGGGTCCCCTACAACACCTCTACTGGGTAGCGTACACCACACCATTGAATTTCGTGCATACGCCGACAAAGCTTCCTTACCTTTACCTCTGATGCAAGTCTATAACAAATGACAGCGCTTTCTGGTACTTCTAACTCCGTGTATATGCAGGATTGCGTCGGAACTTAATCGCATACTCTTCGGTTTTCGGAAGGAAGGGTTCTTAGAGACTATTGGCCCTGCTGGCAAGTCTATGCTGCATATGAAAATGTGGAGAGTCTAATGTGTGTTGACAGGAACGAATGCTTTGATACAGTTGTGAGTCTCTCGTCCTATCGTTGACTTAAAAGTTGACTCGAAGTCAGGGTCTCCAGTATGACAGACCAACTAACAGCTATGGAACGTATTGCGAATACCCGGATACCCGTCTCATGTTTGTTCTATCCGCTACCATTGACCACAAACCATGCTTAATCATGCTTAATCGCAGACAGAGTTCACTTGAAACAATGTGTGACTCTGTACCTTTTTGCACTACCTTTCACGCTCGTGAGCGACCTGGGATGGACTGCTGTTCCTATTGTCACTGTTGTTGCTTTCACCTTCATGGGCATAGAAGGCATAGCGGAAGAGATTGAAATGCCTTTCGGTTTGTTGATACTTCCTGTTGATGACTGGCTCTCAACTTCCGTCTTTCTAGGCAATGATGATCGTGACCTTCCACTCGGTATTTCTTGTTTGACTCTTTAGCTTTCCGCCTCTGCTGAGATGACTTCCATAGACCGGTACTGTCAAGACCTTAAGGAAGAAATCGAGTATGTCGAGACTTTCTAGCAATGCACACAATCTCACGCAGGAAACATTCAGTTACATTATTGAGAGGATTCCCGAAGGCGGCGAGGGACTCCACGGTTATGACGATGGAGAAGGCGATGATTGATACATGCACGAAGACGCAGACAGCTTAATAATGGAATGGGGACTCTATATCATGGACAGTGGACTTAAGGAATATTGGACTGTTTCTCAAAAACTCACAATGATAAATAGGATGAAATATCACGAGAACCCTAATCCTTATTTCTACTATTGAAATTCTGGCGTGCAAAACTCGCCAGGTCCGTATGGCTAAGAAAGACGCGTAAGAATCATACAGCAAAAGCGATGAGATAGCGCACTTTGCCAGTCAAATTGGTCAAGCCTCCCGAGTTCTCACTAGTCCGTCTCCCGCTCTGAGGACCCGGTTTAGGCTTCTCTCCTCTGGAAAAGGCATCCAGAACCTGTTTTGTAGTAGTAGGAGTGAGGTCCTCCTATTTTGTCCATGCATTCAGACTCTCATCAGAGCAATTTAGAAAGTAGTGAACATACGTAGAAGTCATCCCCAATGACCATCATAGGTGCATTACTGCAAGCTCCTTGGCATTCGACTTCAATAACAGTATACTTTCCGTCCTTTGACGTTTGTCCTGGCCTGATACCTCCGGCATGTGCCAGGCAAGTATCAAGTATTTCGGTAGACCCACGTAGCATGCAAGGAGTGGTAGTGCATACTTGAACAAAGTGGGTACCAATGGGCTCTCTAGAGTACACACATGAGTACAGTATCTGAAGAACAAAAGGTACTCTTAACCTATTAAACATGGTATAGAAGGTCGCGACCTCGTATACCCGCATGGGAGGCATTTCAAGGAGTTTGGCAACATAGTTCATAACACTAATACTTGTCCATCCCTTGTTTTGTCGCTGGCCTAAGTCGAGTAGGGGAATTACAGCAGCCTTTTTATACTGTGGTGGATAGCGAGCGATGATTTCCTGAGCACGCTTCATATTTTCGACATTGAATTCGAATGCAATCTTAATCATGGTCGTAGATAAAGAAACCATTGATTACTTTAGCAGCATACCTTTGGATTGTTGTATGGCGTGTCACGGTGCTGCAAATTCGAGTCAAAATAATAAAAATAGGACGAGTCGTCAACACAGACCACAAAAAGAGCATCTGATCTTCTTGGAAGCGAAGAGGATATGTGGCGTCTTGTAGATAACGAGGCAGGGAGACGCTTGGGAAGCCTGGCAGCGAGCATGGTCGGTCGTCGTCCACTCGACTTCGAGCCCGTCGCTCGAGAAAGTCCGGAAGAAAGACACGTCACGTGAAATGAACCAATCACGTTCTTCGGATTCAGGCTTCGAGCCTGAACGTTAACACATCGGACAAATATTTTGCTCAAATGCATCAATGAACATCTTGCAAAACGGGTGTTTTCAACTGGGACAGGTGCAACGCATGATTTGCATCCAGCTCGTTAGATGGCAATTAGTGCTCAGTGCACGCTCAGCTTTTGTGTAAGTTTCATGTTTAGCGGTCTTCAACCGACGACTTCTGGAAAATTTGATTGGTGTTTGTTTTGTTTTCTGCTCTTAGTTCCTGTAGGATCACTGAATGCCGCATATGCAAACTGTTTGACTACATCTTTCTGCGTTGTCCAATCTTATTTCAAAAGACGGCCTTCGTGGCAATGCTTCCATATATTCAAGCCTGGCGCCAGTTTGTTTTCAGTGGAATCGGCTTTTGTATGAGAAACCATGATAAACTTGGAAGACGACTTGAGATGGGTTCCTGACCCTCTTTTGTTCGTCTCAGCCTCAGGTGGCGTTAAATTTTAGGTCTAATATCTGATATCCTCTGCTCAATTCTCATCCATTGTAAAACGTTTTTGCTCAATCTACCATGGCCTTTAGTGCACCCTTATAAATGAGTGCTGCCAGTTAGCGTCGTCATGGTGCGATACTCATATTCGATAGATGTATATCTGTTTCGCCAATCTTTTTCAATGTCTCCTCTCGAAGAACGCGAGGTCAACCACCTACCATCTATTGTTTCCATTGCTGGGAGTCTTCAGCATATACGGTGTTCATCAAGGCCAGCCCAGTCCTTGGTCGGTCGTGCGCGTGACTAAGAAGCTAACCTTCATTTCGCATATGTACGCTACTCGCTGGACCTGATCGCGATCAAAGTCCAACAACTACTTCTGCATCCTTCTAGATTCCTCGGTCAAAGACGTCTACTATGTCCGGGTCCCTCTTATTCTTACTACCCGAAAGCTTGCACAAGGACCGGATTCCCAAGCGTCGCTGTGTAAGTACCAAAGCCCATACTGCACCAACCACAGGACAGGCCTCGGCAATAGCGGGAACCTAGAATACGACGATGTCAGTCACCCAGAAAGAGAATGAGGGGGAACAAGAAACTTGCTCTGGTGCTGTGGACTTGTCGTACAGGACGGGGAGGACAATCGTAAGCGACACCTCTTTGAGGATCCGCTTTCCCAGGGCAGCTTCTACATCCTCCAAGTCTTTGACCGTGAACGCCGCGCCCATCTTGGCCGACTCAATTGTACGGAGTTTTTGTAAACTCTTGTGCGTGCAGAAGAGGGAACCAACGTCATGCAGATGAGCCACCATCTCATCCGCGAAACTATCAAGTTTGCGGACGACCAGGGTCCCCTCATAAACTGCCTGTCCGGCTCGTATCTCGTCGATGTACCCCTTGAGATCATTAAGGCCCTCCTGGAACCTACGATGCTGTTCAGAGTTCTGGTTCATCGCAATGTCTGCCGCACTAGAGCATATTGCTGCTACCACAGTTGGGATTGCGACATAAGACATAATTAAGTCCAGGTCCACAGTGACTAGTAACTAGTTTTCTCCCACTTGGATGGACTCTGAGTCCCCAATTCGTCGCTGTCCTATAAATATATAGACCAGAGTGATGACCTTTATCAAGTAGTTTAATTCAATAGAACGCTGCGATACAATTTACACAAAACAATTTGGACAATTTGGTACATTCGAAAGCTGGGCAGACTGCAGCAGGATGAACGCAATACAATCATCCACCGTGATTCGACCTAGTGCGAGAACGAGTCGTCATTGAATGTTCCGATGTCGCATGGAACGCTTCGAGTTTGAACCACCATTAAAACTTCTCAGTCTAGACGTCGTCGATCGTTTGTTGTGTGTTAGAACCACCACGAGAGCCTCTAGTCCGAGATGTTGATTGTTTGTCATCTCTCTGCGAGTTCGAACCACCATGAGAACCTGCGGCATTGGAGGTCCGAGATTGCTTCCTCGAACCACGAGAACCCGTGGCGTTGGACGTCCGAGATTGCTTCCTCGAACCTCCGATAGAGCCATCATCTATAAATTCGCTATCGAACAGGTGTCTCGAAGTCCTCGTCATACCACCATCAGCCTCGGGAGCTGCGTCAATCGGGCGCGGTTCATCTGTGGGCCAATCCTGAGAATTCAAGCATTCAATAAATGCCTGTGCCATTTTGGAAAGATCAGAGAACTGTAGCTGAGGCTTGACACCCTTGGTTTCTCCAACCGCCACTCGAGGCCTGGGGTCACAATGCTGGATCCATTCATAGGCAGCTTGAGCCGCCCATTCAAACCATTTTTCGAAGGGTGTGCTCGAGAACTTGAAATTCTCACCAAGAGACTCTGTGGGGTTTCTGAGCAAAAGCCTTTTCTGCATCCCACCGGTAACAAAACCTTCTTTGTTGATCTCCTCATGATCAAAAATATGTGTCAAGAGAACAGGCACGTCTCTGTCAGAGTTATGCTGCAGGTAACGAAGGCCAAAATAGAGCATGACATAGAAAAAGGACTCCATGTCATCTTGAATGGTGTGAATGAAATGGTGCCGCCGACTGAGAAGAAGATACGACATAAATTGCCAAGTTCCCTGTGAAAACATAATTTACCGGTGAAAAATAATCTAAATTGGATGACATACAGTTCTCTCATGTCTTTGTACCTGTTTGAGTTTATCTTTGTGCTTTGCAAGGTCCCAGTCATTCAAAACACCACGGCCATTCTCGTCAATGAGTATATTCCTGCCGCTGATGTCGCGGTGAACAAAACCACATTTTTCGTATGCCTGTCGATAACCTAATAAAAGGTATTTATAACTTGCGGAAGGAAGGAAGAGGGGTTTTATTCACCAGTGAATGCATCAGACACCACTTGCGTGAATTGCTTCGAGTTCTCAAAAGCACTGAGGGGTTTGCCTATGAAATCAACAACGAACCGATGGTGAATCCGCCACGTGATTCTTGACCAATCATTGTCATTGCCAACCATCCACGGAGCCAGACAACAAGATGGGGTCTCGTCCGTGGGCAGAGTCTCCATCCCAAAGACATAGACATGGCTCACCGTCGTCTCGCCATCAATGTCCCCTCCGCATAAGAATTTAGGCACGTGTTCAACATTTTTCTCTGCGAGCTTCCGGAGGATGTCTGCCTCCGGATACAATTCATATGCACGCCAAAGATCCTTGAGGAAGTAACACTTGTCGGTGGCTTTCTCATAAACTGGATATGTACGGGTGCATCTTCCAGTGATGCAATACGGTGCGGCGAATGCTTTCCAAGCGATGAACTCTCGGGGCTTCTTGTCTTCACCAGGTATGGTGAAAACAACTACAGGTCGTTTCTTTTCAGGTTTCCAGGTTGAGAGTTTCTCCTCGGCAAGTTTAATTTCAGCTCTGTGAGCTGGACGAACGTTTGGATCGTGACCACGTTGTCGTCTGTCTAGATGAGAGAAGCGCCAAAAGAAATCGACAAGTTCCTTCGAACTTTTGTGATAGTTAAACTGAGCTGAGACAATGACGCCAGCGCGGTCCCAGCGCAAGAAGCGTGCCGTATCATCACGGATGAAGAGACTAAATCCAAATATACGATGTTGACGCAAGAATACCTCCGCCATGTAGTCCGTAAGCTGCGCCCGAGTCTGCTTACCTTTTTTTGTCTTCGATTCGAACGGATTTGGGTCCTGGCTTTTCGGGTTTGGTTGATCCACAAAGGGTTCCGAACTCTCTTTCCTTTTAAATTCAATATTCATCTCGGCCTTGTCAAACTGAGTTTTTCCATTCAATATATTTACTGACTCCTTGTAGATGGTAGGGTCAGGCTTAATCTTCCGCTTGGGATCTGAGTTAGTGTCCGAGTTACTTCCCATATTTACGGCCTGGAAACCAGGAATCAAGTCCTTGATGAGGTCGATCTAGACAAAAGAACATGGAGAAAGCATAATGTGGGGTCAATTTATGGACTTACAAAAGGATCATACATTGCTGTTTCTGTCCCAGTTATTGGGACTGTAGAGAAGTAGTTGGAAGGGTGGCACGGGGTAGTCGCTCGAGTCCTAGGAAGGAATTTGTCAAGAAACTCCTTCACAGGCATTGGACCAAGGAAAACGCCAGTCATCTCCCGAGAAACCCTTTCCCGGCGCTCGTCAAGGTCGAATGAATGGCCTTCAAAACCGGTGAGAGCTGGATGTTTGAAAGGTGATGCTAAATCTCTAGTCTGTGGGGGATCCATATTGAGTGTTCTTACCTAGAAGGTGAAAATCGCGAATATAAGGTCCAGCTAGACAACGGTCTCGTGAAGTTTGCGCCCTGAACCTAGCAGGCCACTTGTCACGGAAACACAACAAAAATCAGACAATTGCAAACACGTGGTCGTTCCTTGTTCGGACTTCGGACCGACCACAGTAAGTTTATTTTTTTTTAAGGTTTAGTCTCGGTCCCTTTTTGTAGCGGTTTCGTGACCCTGTGACTGCTAAGCCCATATGTTATTATTTTAA
>QLOM01017796.1:0-21627 GCA_003313785.1 Termitomyces sp. MG148 | reverse complement strand
GGCTGAACAATAGCAGTGTTCTTCTGGCCTATCCACTGAACTGACTGTAAGCTTATCTAGCGCTGTCCAACCCTCTGTTAGCCTTGCTTGCTTCTTGCCTGACTCCTGCCCGCCTCTGTGCTCGCTCGACTCTTGCTTGCCCCTTGCATCGCTGACTCTGTGGAAGGAGTTTCACAGATGTCAAGCGTTCCCCTTACAGGTTGTTTAGCCTCCTACACTGTCCACTCTCTTAGCCCATAGTATCCAACTCTATTCCCTACTATGTCTTCTGATTCTTGCTCTCCCTCTACCCTTACGACTTGCACCCCTACAGCGGCACCCTCTGCTTGTCCTTCCACCCTAGCCTCTGGTACGCCTCCTGTTCTTAGGATGGGCCCTGCCAAGACACCTCACTGGACCACCAACTGGTTCTCTATGATGCAGCAGATGCAGCTGACACTCGCTGCCCTCGAACGCAGACTAGCCGCTCTAGAGAGTGGACATGTGGTTGCCGCCGCCCAAACTGCTGACAAGCGTTGTAACGCTCCGGTTGCCCATTGCTCTGCTCCTCTTGGCCACCCTAAGCCCTCTGAGTCCTCCAAAACTCCTACCGCACCCTCCTCTTGTAATCCCCAACGGATCCCGCGCTCTACTTCTAATACTTTCCTGGCCATCCCTCTCGCTTGGGATCTTCCTCCTACCAACAGTAAAGTCTCTCATTACAAATGTGCTCTGGAGCTCTCCGACTCTCTGGTTGCGCACGTTGTTGGACATCAGGGGCAGGGCCTTAAACAAGCCCATGACCTGTCTGGCTCTTGGTTGGCCGCCTTCATGGTTGGTCCAGCTGGTGGTGAAGGCCAACGTTTTGTCACTATCTGGGGCACTGACCAGGAGATTGGTGAAGCCCTTGTTGTCTTTGGAAAGCGCATTGCTAAGAAGCATGTGTGTGCACCACGGAAGCAGCTATCTGGCAATGCTATGCCAGCCCCTTCTAGGAAACCCGCCTCATCCACCTCAAAACCCTCTACTCAGTCTGCACCGCCTCCTCCTCCTATGGCCTTTATGCATGACTCTACCATGGACTTCCAAGAACCCGCTGATTGAGATGATCTGTCTCCTATGCCAGTCTCAGTAGCACCTTCACTGCCTGCTGGCTCGCCCATGGCCCTCTCTACTCCAACTCCAGCTCTGTCATCCTCCATGGTCATCAACTACGCCTTTGGGCATTATGCTCAGGGCACTTCTGAGGCACCTCCGCATGGCACTAACACTGCCCTGACCTAGGGAAGGTGAACACTATTTGTCGAGGTGACAAACCTAGAGGAGGGGCTGATGTCAGAGGACCAGTCTTCGGACCGTGTCCAACCCTATTCCAAGCTTAGTCCGACAATATGCCTATTCCTAGCAGATCTGACCAGCCACTCGGCCCACCCTTCCTCCTTCCGTCTTGTAGTAGTCAGCCTTGATGAGTCATATGCCTGGACCTTACTCAGCATTGATTATTGTTAGTCATACTCCTTTACATACTGGGGCCTAATTAGTAGACAGTATTAGTAATAGCACAGCCACCAATGTAGTATATATAGGCAGCCTGTGGGACAGAATATCCCCAGGCTGAACAATAGCAGTGTTCTTCTGGCCTATCCACTGAACTGACTGTAAGCTTATCTAGCGCTGTTCAACCCTCTGTTAGCCTTGCTTGCTTCTTGCCCGACTCCTGCCCGCCTCTGCGCTTGCTCAACTTTTGCTTGCTCCTTGCATTGCTGACTCTGTTAAAGGAGTTCCACAGACGTCAAGCGTTTCCCTTATACAATCCTCAACAATATTTTATGTGATCATGTTAGAAAACAGACTCTAAGAACAAATGTAAGGCCTTTCCAGTTTGCATTTGGGCTTATGGTCAAGCCAGATTAATGAAAGGCTTAGACAACCTCCTTGTATGGGCCATTGCAAGCACAGCATAACTAAGATCTATCTTATCATATAGTACAAATTTATTATTCTGGTCAAATGTTGTAGACTTATACATTCATCTGAACAGTTATTTATATAAGGCTATAGGTTTTGTATTCTTATGTACAGGCTTGTATTAGATGCCAATGATTCGAGATCACCGTAAATGCCATAAGTCTGATGACCAAGAGGGTCAGTAGATGAAATGTTTGTCCTTAATATTAATTGCTCTTACCCTTAAACTGAACATATATATACATTACTCATACCAAGCGCATCCTCAGTCGAATATACAAAGACTGAGGGTGAGCAAACATTATCCTATTACACTATTTTAACTTACAACCTACCTAGTGCACGTACTTATTTGTGTATATTACAGGTAGGATACTCAGTTGAATATATGAAGACTGAGGTGCACGTATTTATTTGTGTATATTACAGATAGGATACTCAGTCAAATATACAAAGACTGAGGTGCACGTACTTATTTGTGTATATTACAGGTCTAGATTCTAACAGGTTATAGGAGAGTGCTGCTCTGTACATTGACGTACGACTTGACAACCAGGACCTGTAATTTTTTTATTGGACCGACTGTCCATTATTGATGGGCTGCTGCCCTGTCTTTATTCTTTGATAACCGAGCGTGCTGCCTCGTGTGCTGACTTACCTTGGGGATCCACACCAGTCTAGACAATCCTTATCTTATCCTTACCCTCGATTTTTGCTATGGCTCTGACTACTGACTCTGCTGGAAGTTCTGGGGGTCCCTCCCCAAATATTACTGACTCTGAGGTGCAGGAGATGCACAACAATGATGGCATTACACCTGTAATCTCCCAGATCAAGGTTTTGCTCCGTTACTCTGGGGATCTCTTAGCAAAAAATGATGGCAAGTAAACGCCATGGTCAAAATTGATGAAACTGGAACTTACTATGTCCGGCCTATACAAGTATGTTTTTGACCCTCCCAATGTCCCTCACAGGACGTTCGAGCCTCAGGTGTACCATAATTGGCAGTTGAATAACCGCCTTGCGCACTCCTTTCTGATGTTAGGACTGTCTGAATCAGAACACAATCTAGCCAACGACTCTGTTGATGCAAAGACATTGTGGGAATACTTGCAGGCACAGCATGGCGGGGCGGGCCCAGTCCAGCAGGTTCACCTCCTACAAGAGGCGCTAACTACAAAATGTTTCCTGGCCGAGCCTATCACAAAGACGATTGACCGCATCTACGAGAAAATCAACCGTGCATTTGATGTTGGGGTTGTGACCAAGAACCTCCTCCAATTGATTGCCACATTGTCCTCCCTGTCTGACAACTTGCTATACGCAAGCGCACGGTCAATCATTTCTCGTGATCTTGCAGCAGCAACTGCAGCTGCACCTTATGGCCCAGACAAGATTTGTCATTTCTTGGAAAACAAGCAGATGCTATATGCTGCCAATAAGGGTGCCCAGGACACACTCCCTACTGCACTAGTGGCTCAACCGACAGCTCAACGGGATGACTTAGTTTGTGAAGCCTGTTGAGCGAAGGAGCATGCAAATTACATGGGGCATACCAAACCATGGTGTATCCTAGACGAGGGTGGCATGGCAGGAAAGACACTAGACAAAGCAAGGACTGCTTGGATGGCATACTATAAGGCAAAGCAGGGCAACCAAGACAAGAAAAAGAGCATGACAAAACTCACTTTTACACCGGCAGAAGGATCAGCATTCACAGTCAAAGGAGATGCAATGATGATGCCCAAAAGTTGCTAAGCACTGTCCTGTTAGATGGTAAACTTAGCGCCTCACAAATGAGTAGCGTCGGGCGGTTGCTAGTGTTGAAAGAGTCCCGGGCAGGGTCCCAGAAGCCTAGTCTTTTTAGTGGGATTTGAACTTAGAGAAATAAACTGGTTGCTTAGTGATCAGCCGAAAGCCTGCAAGGTGCTAGAGTGCTAGAAGTCGGCAAAGACTCTAGCAACGTAAATGTTGGCAACGATGTGCCCATATGGCACTGTAAGACAAAAGTTGGTAGACAAAGTTGGCGAGGTGAAGTTGGCAAGACTGTATCACTTAGCAACTCTGAGGACTTAGAATGCACTGAAATGTGATCTGAACTGTGGGGCGTATAATTCGATGATGGCTAAGACAAAATATGTACAGTATTTATAGGTGGTAAGTTGTTGTGGTAATTAAACTAAAAGTCACTAATTAATCAATCAAAATGGAGACCAGTGTGATTACATGTGAAAATCACTAAGCGACATTGTCTGTCAAGTCGGCAAGCGTTAACTCATCATTTCAGTGGTGAAAGAGGCCAAATGCATGGGGGCCGTTGCTAAGGCCTGAAATCCTCACATGGACCTGTCTCACGTAAGTCGCTAAGTGTTGGATCAACTGTAAGCATCACTAATATCTGAAACCATCATGTGGGCCTGTCTTGCGTAAATCGCTAAGTGTCGCTAAAGTGATTTGACGTTGGATCTTTGAGAAGCACTGGATTTTGATAGGCATTGTTAAAGGCTCTGGCATCGGTTATCACTGATTGGGGACTTGAAGGGGGCTGGGCCGGAGTCAGGTGAGTGGCAGGTGATTGCCAAGTCATGTGGTTGCTAAGCCCCATGATTCTGCATGCCACGTTCTGTAGCCTGAGTTTGATCCCTGCTAGCTGCAAAATATAAGTTGCTAAAAATAGCACTGGTGCGCTGAGCTCAGCCAGAGTCTTATCAGCGAGTACCTTGGCTGCTTATCTTGGTAGTCAGGCAGGTCAATCGTTAGGTACAGCATCAAAGGCTGAGTTTGCAGGTTTGGCGTCAGACGCAATTCCGGACCATTTTGCTGATGCTGAGAGCCTGGAAGTCAATGCATGAATTGCACTGGAGGAGGAGTCAGTAGTGAGCATTGACTGGAAAGACCATACACCACAAACCAAAACCAAGACAATACTATCCAGCACCACCACAATGCTTGATGCATCTCTCTTCTACCTAGACTCAGGCGCGACCATACACATCTCTCCAAATGCCACCAATTTCCTATCTCTGACGTCAATACTAAACAAGTCCATACAAGGTGTAGGCAGATCCATGATTCTTGCAACTGGTGTTGGAAACATGAAATTATGTCTTGCCAATGGCTCCCACCTGATACTTGATGACGCTCTCCTGGTCTTTGATGCCACTGTCCAACTCCTATCAGTTAGCTCCATGGCCAAGAAGAACAATATATTCACCATGTTCAATGATGCAAGTGCAACACTGTACAAGGGAACGACAAACAAACTAGTAGCAAATGGAACCCTAATCCCCATGAAGAATTTATACGCACTTGACCTCTACACCAAATCCGCATTCAACGTGCACTCATCACCTGATATTGTCACATGGCACCATTGTCTAGGCCATGCCAACTACCAAACTGTCTTGGAGATGGCGAGAAGAGGCATGATCAAAGGTATGCCATGCACCTTCACTACAAAACCGCCAAAATGTAATGAATGCATCCTCAGCAAACAGACCAGAGCACCTGTCCCAAAGATTAGAGAAGAAGGCATTGGTCACAGAGCAACATGTAAACTTGGGATAGTGTGGGTGGATCTAACAGGGAAGCAGGACATTACATCGAGGACTGGGAATAATTATATCATGAATATCGTCAATGACTATACAAATAAGGCGTGGTCTATACTATTGAAATTAAAGAGCAACGCATTCAAAGAACTTCAGGCATGGATTCTTGCACAACAGGTCAAAACGTATGCTCTGGAAATGATTCAGAAATCATAGCCAAGGAAAATGAAGAATGGTACAAGTCTCAAGGAATAACAACACAACATGGAGCTGTATATACCTCTGCACACCTAGGCCGGGTCAAGCGCATGCATTGGACACTCATAAAGAAGAGCATTGCCATGAGATTATACGCAAAGTGCCCACCGTTTCTCTGGGATGAGTTTTATTTAACAGCAACTCACCTACATGGAAAGACAAAAACCTCAGCTGTAAATAACATCACACCGGATGAGTTATGGTATGGCAAGAAGCCAAGTTATTCCTACATTTGCAAGATTGGTTGTAGGGTATTCATCCTCATATTGGGTAAACACAACCCAAAAATCTACAAGCGGACAATCAAATGCACGCTGATAGGCTATGACCCTAAAGCGAAAGCATATCGATGCTATGATTGGACAACAAGATGGGTATATAGCACGTACCACATCAAGTTTATTGAGCATCAAGATGATGTGCCAGCACCAGACCTTACAGTAACCCCCTGACTCCAGACCACATGGAAACACCAATTATAGAAGTCATTACAAAAGGAGCACAGAGTCAGCCATATATCATCCAGGACAATGATGAAGAAGCCATACCCAACAGAAACAATAATACAGAACTTTTTGATGCCCCGCAACAAATACTAGCAGACCCAATCATACAAGACCACCGGAAGGCCAAGACCAACTGGCTCAACATGTCCAGGACCTACCACAACAATCAGTGCAGATTTCCATACCAACAGTCAGAAGCAAACCAGAAGATGCACCCAAAACACCAGTGGAACGTGCAGTAAGGGAATCAAGAGAATCAGCAAATTGAATTTGAGAGGCCAAGGCAGAACGTAGATGTGCAATTGAGGAGTTACATGACCGTGATAATTATGACCTCCAAATTCCACAGGAAATTGAAGACAAAAACATAGGCCTAGACTACATACTAGCGACACTCAACACAATGGAAGATGAGCTGAGTATAGATGCAGGGGACGTTGACCCAGAAGTACCTAAGACATGGAAGCAAGCACAGGATTCTCCCAATGCTGAAAGATGGACATCAGCCTATTAAGATGAGCTCAAGTCCCTGAAGGACATGGGAGTATATCGATTGATTCCAAGGCACAAAGTACCTCTGGGTCATTGGATACACCGTGGCCAACCCGTATTTGCACTCAAGCACAACAAAAAAGGCGATATCGTACAATATAAGGTTTGACATGTGCTGCAGGGATTCAATCAGGTATACGGACAAAAATACACTAAAACCACCTCACCAACAGCACGCGTGGAATTGTGGAGGATTCTGCTGCACCTTGCAGCAACACAAGGTTGGGATGCAATGCAAATTGATATAAAAACAGCATTTTTATATGGTGTCCTGCCTGAAGAGGAGACTACGTACATGGAGCAACCGTGGGGCTTTGAGGAACCAGGCAAGGAGGACTATGTGTGCAAGCTAGAAAGGGGACTTTATGGGATGAAACAGGCGGGACAAATTTGGAATCACACCTTGAATGAGAATATGGTAGGATGATGGGGGTTCACAAGGTTAGCCTGTGAGTCATGCATCTATTATAGGAAATCCAATCATGGGATAGTCATCATGGCTGTTCATGTGAACGACTTCTTATCAGTTGCAAGCTCTAAGCAAGCAAACGAGCACTTCAAATCAGTTGAGGGATGTCTGGACTATCTCGGACTTAGATACACCCTGACAAATTGTAGGGAATACAGTGGAATGGGATAAAGAGAACAAGGCGGTATACCTTTCACAGAGACCTATCATCAACAAGTTAATCTTGCAATTCGGGCAGAAAGACGCTAACCCACTTTCATTACCAATGGAACCAGGTCTGAAACTCAGATGGACAGACTACTCCAAGTTGACACAGGAAGAATGAGATAGTATTGCCAAGATACCATACCAATGACTGGTAGAGGGCTTGATCTGGCTTGCCATATCCTCTTGACCAGACATACAGTATGCTGTGCAACAACTTAGTCAATATTTTGACTTGTACTTGGTCACACACTGGAACACAGCCATACGTGTCATTCGATACCTGAAGGGCACAAGAGATATTAAACTCCGTCTTGGTGGTACCTCCCCTATATCCCTTGCCAGGTTCAGGAACTTGGATTGGGCCAATTGCCTGGACACATGTTGCAGTGTCGGAGGATACGCCTGGTCTCTGGAGTCAGGTATCATATTGTGGGCCTCACGGAAGCAAAAGACAGTGGCAGCATCATCCTGCAAAGCCAAATATATGGCGGCTTTCAAAGCAGCACAGGAATGTGTATGGCTGCAAACTCTGCTCCAGTCAATCGGCTACTCTACCAACACTGCAACGACCATTATGTGTGATAACAATGCGGCTATAAACTTGTTGGAGGACCCCATGCTACACTCCTGGGTGAAGCATGTTGATATTAAATATCACTTTTTGCGGGAACACATGGTGTCAAAAGAACTTGTCGTGCACTATATTAACACAAAAGACAATGTCGCCGACTTATTTACAAAACCCCTTCCCTTACCACGATTCTCTTGACTTCAAAAAATTCTAGGCCTATCCTGAGCCACGTTCCACGTGAGGAGGAGTCAACTTATGCCACTTACGGTGAGGAGGAGTGTTAGATGCCAATGATTCAAGATCACCGTAAATGCCATAAGTCTGATGACTGAGAGGGTCAGTAGATGAAATGTTTGTCCTTAATATTAATTGCTCTTACCCTTAAACTGAACAGATATATACATTACTCATACCAAGCGCACCCTCAGTCAAATATATGAAGACTGAGGGTGAGCAAACATTATCCTATTACACTACTTTAACTTACAACCTACCTAGTGCACGTACTTATTTGTGTATATTACAGGTAGGATACTCAGTCGAATATACGAAGACTGAGGTGCACATACTTATTCGTGTATATTACAGGTCAACAGCTTGCCTGTTTTCCTCTGCATTTCCTGAGGTCAATTGTGTCCAAGCATTTATCTTCTGATGTCATTACATGCTCATTGGACAGATCATCATGAAACCATGATATGGTGTGCACTGAATCCACATAACAGCATGTAAAACAACTATCAACAAAGTAAACAATACTCTTGAGTATGTATCTATGAACACAAGAGCCATATATTGATATGTCAATATTTATATCAAACTGTTGAGATATCAAAGGCCACTAATGGCATGGAGTGGATAAATCTTATTTTCCTGGTCGATCTAGCTGCACATACTTGACAATGAGATTGCATGAGAAAGCTCATATCTATAAGGTGATTTTGAATTGAATTTTTTTTGATGCATCAAGGAGTATCACTTGAGATAACTTCAAATTAAAAACACCTCTACAACGGCATGCCAAGGTTGATACATATACCTCCTTTTTGCCAAACAGTAACACATCAAACACTGAATAGATACTTGTAAGTTCACCATAAAGGAACATGTCTGGCTTGTGTGCATTTAAGCTCAATTCAAAGTCATCTCTTATATTTTCCAACCAACTCCTTTGTCTACTGTAGCAAAATGCCTGCCCAGCTGTTGGAGATATGGTGAGACTGAATCTGCAAGTTTTGTGGTCCATTTAACTTTATCTTCCTGCCACATATTGTACAATACTGTTATAGTTGCATTGTATACACAGCTTTTAGAATTTTACACAGTACTCAGTGTAAGAGAAAGGCTTGACATCTGTGGAACTCTTTTCACAGAGCATGCAATGCAAGTGGCAAGCGAGAGTCAAGCAAGTGTAGAGGTGGGCAAGAGCTCAGGCGGTGACGACGTTGGCGCGCAGATCCGGAAAAGCTCCTTACCCTTGGAACCCGCTTTCACGTCGATCATTGCGAGCGGTGCCCGGTTCAATCCCGGTTCAATTCCGGGTGTGTCCATGGGTATCTTTTGGTACATATTGATGAATCTTTTGCTATGTCGCGATATTTATATTACTTACACCCTCCCAGGGTCGTATTACAAGCACAACCGTGTAGATAGGATTGGGATCAGAACTTGGGGGATCAAAGCACACAGAATTTTTAAAAAGAATTTTGGGTAATTTGTCATGCATGTCATGCTTTAAGATCACGGAAAGGGCCACCATCCAAAGTACAAGGCCTGGATGACAAAGAATAATAGACGGAATACGTATATATATTCTCACATGACATAGATACCTTCAGTCGATTGCACTAGGGTGAGCTTGCCACACATCATGGACTTCCTTACATCACTACAGGTAGAGGTTTACTTTGTGCTATCTATAGATTTCTACTTCTAACAGTTTTATGATTTCAAACGACTGAAGGAGCTTTTGAGTGACGAGTTGGTCGTACGCCTACCTTCATGATTCAACAATATCAAGATACCCCTTACACAAGAGCAGTACACCCTTCCGAAACTCAAACTTGACTTGCATTTTATACATATTTCTATTCAACTTCAATACACCGGAGAATTCCTGAGGCGTCTTGTAAGATGGCGGAAGCCCGAGTCCAGACCATTGACGTTTTTTACAATCGTTGCTTCCTTTCAATCCGCGCATCAGCCAAATTGTCTTGAGCAAACAGGAGAAAGAGAAAGTGGAAAAGTTGGATGGCGTTGGATGGCGTTGCATGAACAGCACGAGAGAAAGAGGATGAGAAAGGAAATGATATCTACTGTTGCTGAGCATCTTTCTCGGCAGCGAAGACGAGGAGGTCGACGACGCGCTTGGAGTAACCCCACTCATTGTCGTACCAGGCAATAAGTTTGACGAAGTTCTCGTTGAGCTGAATACCGGCAGCAGCATCGAAAATTGAAGAGGCGTCATGTCCGACGAAATCGGCGGAGACAAGGGCGTCATCGGTGTACTCAAGAATGCCCTTGAGGGGGCCTTGGGAAGCCTCCCGGACGGCAGCCTTGATCTCCTCATACGTAGTCTTTTTCTCCAGGCGGACGACAAGATCGACAACGGAAACATCAATGGTAGGAACACGGAAGGAGAGACCACTAGATACTTCGTCAGAGATATGCATGGAAGATAGACTATTTGTCATACGTGAGCTTTCCGTTGAGGCTGGGGATGACCTTGCCGACGGCCTTGGCGGCACCAGTAGATGAGGGGATGATATTATTGTTGACACTGCGTCCGCCACGCCAGTCCTTGTGAGAAGGACCATCCACGGTCTTCTGGGTGGCAGTAGTGGCATGGATGGTGCTCATCAAGCCTTCAATGATGCCGAACTTATCGTGAATAACCTTAGCGAGGGGCGCAAGGCAGTTAGTGGTGCAAGAGGCATTGGAGATCTGGATTTGATAAAAGATTATGCGAAGGAATAGATCAGGTACATCTTAACAAGCGAGAGATTGATCGAGACGCACCACTTGATATTTAGAATCATACTTGTCGAGGTTGACACCGACGACGAACATAGGTGCATCGGCCGAGGGAGCAGAGATGATGACCTTCTTGGCACCGCCCTGGAGATGGAGCCCAGCCCTGATTGCGAACAAGTCAGTCAAATGTCACGGAGAGGGTTTCGGAGAATTATGCCTACTTCTCAGTAGTGGTGAAGACGCCCTAAATGAATCAATCGATGAATATCATCCGATAGCAGCACCCGAGCAGAAAAAACATACAGTTGACTCTACAACGTACTCGGCACCGACTGAAGACCACTTGATATCTTGGGGATTCTTCTCGCCGAAGACAGCGATGGGCTTGCCATCAACCCAGAGCTTGCCGTCCTTGGCCTCGACTGAACCCTTGAAACGTCCATGAACGGAGTCATACTTGAACATATAGACCTAGACACGCGTGAGGAATTACTTTCCATCAACTCTGAAGGACTTTGGACAGACCATGTATTCAAGATCAATGAAAGGACTGCAGAAAACAGATGAGACAAATCGAATCACGATACATTCACCAGTGGACTCACTCGTTCACAGCGACAACGTTGACTTTGTCGTTGAGGAGAGCATTACGGAGAACGATACGGCCGATACGACCTAAGACGTGTTACGGCCTGAAGTTCCCCAAACTGGAATATCGACTCACCGAAACTTGAAGGCGACGAGTCTGATCAATTGCAGAATCAAAGAGACAATCGCGATGACATACCCGTTGATACCGACTTTGACGACCTGGAGGACCATCAGTCGCAAAAGCCAATAAGGGAGAGAGGAAATTTACCATTGTGATTTAAAAAAAAAAGTGTGGTGAGAGGGCAGGTTTAATTGTTGAGTCAAGGGAGCGCTTTATAAGATGGCTGAGTAGATAGATAATCGATCTATCGGAGATCGATTACAGATTGTTTCGTCAAAGTTTCGTCACGCCAAATTGGATATTTAACGATATCCATGCGATGCGAGTTCTTGAGCACACTTTGTGCAATTAGGCTTTACAGTACAGACATTGGAACTCGCGAGCCTTCGAACAGGAACCTATGGGACAACGTTTTTGAGATTTCCAATGTTTCGGCTCATCGGATGACCGGCCCCACCAGGAACGTTCTTTGGGGTAACAAACCAATCATCGAGCGAGCGTGGCTTCCATCTACGCAGGTCTAGGTTTTGA
Source organism: Termitomyces sp. MG148 (assembly GCA_003313785.1). NCBI lineage: Eukaryota > Fungi > Basidiomycota > Agaricomycetes > Agaricales > Lyophyllaceae > Termitomyces > Termitomyces sp. MG148. The sequence goes on along the minus strand of QLOM01017796.1, from coordinate 9,350 downwards.
TCTTTTTCATCAACCTAGCCTCAGGCGGCATCTAGCCTGCTCTGGCATCACAAATAACCTGAGGCCCGGGCCTCCCATGAAACCGGTTAATAGTTATACACGCCTACCAGACGTCACAGTCACACGTGTTTCTAACGAGCCTGTGTCGGCTTCGGAGCCAGACCAGAGTCACTTGTAGCGAGGATTTCCAGGTCTTTACATGCATAACGAAACAGGTTCGGCATCGGTAATGTATTTTTTGATCTTATCAACTCCAGCGCTCTCAGGATTGGCTTCTGTCAGAAAGCATCTCGATTAAACGACTCCATCTTGCAATTTCACTCAATGACGCAAAACGTCTCAGCCTCAACCTGTTCCTCACTCTCCTTGCGAAGACGCCTACCGAGCTTGGGCAACAATCCGACTCACGTTATCTGGACTGATAGCTGTGTCCATCATTCCAAAATATGTTCCAGGAATGCCATTAAACTCGTCCTGGACACTGCCATGTATTCATATCCGCAGGATGGTCTGATTCCTTGTTTTGTCATTCCGGAGAATACCAATTCGAGGGGTAACCATAACAGTCATGCTCGAGTTAATGAGGATGACTCGTTTTGCGTGCCAGTGTGGTCAATCCCGAGAGTCTGTCGTCACGTCCAGCAAGTAATATTGACTAAAATACCAACAGACAATCAGTACGGCCTTTGTAATATTCATGCGCTTTTTCTCGGTGTCTTGTTTCCAAGAGTTCGTCTGCTTCCATACAAGTCGTTATTGTAGCAAGTGTTCCAATGCATGCATGACTGGGACAATAAATCCGGCTGTGCAGTCCCGCACACAATCCTTATGTATATCTTAGTGAGATATTAGAATCCAAGTGGAGTTACGGAGTTACGGGGCATAAGAGACAGCTGGTAGTTGGGTCACCTGGTGGTTGACATGGAACTTGGTCACATGATTGACGCGCTTCTGTGGTTGAAAAGTTTAATTTAACTCTCAAGTGCTACCTCGCCATCGACTCGCGGTATCCCTGAAGCTACCTTCAATGTGGGCAAAACTCACGAATGTTCTGAGGCCTCGTGTGGTTCAGGAAGATCATGGACCGTCACCAACATCACCGTCTCGACCAGCTCGTGACGGCGTCGTATCCAAAGCATTTGAACAACACGCAAACCTATCCGTTTTTCACAACAGCTCAGAGCGTCTCTCAAGCCCTAGCCCCCCACCATCGCCCACGAGGAATACCACACGAAACATGTTCAAGAGGCTATCGAAAGCACCCTTCAAGGAAGACAGTGATTCAATACTAGCATCATCACCATCCGTAGGACAACCAAAGAAGACGAAAGTAATTGTTGGCAATAGTAACAGTAAGTGGTCATTCACCCAACTCGGCTTGTTGCGTTAACACTGTCATCCAGATTCTCAGGCTTCACTTTCCAAGCGACCCTCGAAATCATTAACTGACCACAGATCATCTTCCGATATCTCGCGCCCCTCTGTCGACTCAGATGTTCATCAAGACGCCACAGCCAGCGCGAGTACAACACGACGCCGACCTTCACTTGATATTTTACGTTCTAACCAAGACGCATCTCCGGAACCGACGCCTATGACGCCGTCAGGTGACTTCAGAGTCGGCTCTGTACGATCTATTCTTCGCGATCCCAACACGCCTGGTACTGGTCAGAACGTACGGTTCTTCTCTCGAAACGCGTACAAGGTGATTAGCCCAGACCAATCCACGGAGACCGAGTTTCAATCTATTATTCCGTCATCCCTTGAGCCATCTCCATCAGCCGCCTCGCAAGAACCCCTCTTTGACTATCTTCAGACGAGCCCAAAGCTCTCTGGGACATTCCCTATGACTCGAGCCTCAGCAGCTAGTAAAACTACGCGCCCTAGTGCCGCAGAGGTTTTCTCGTTAAGCAGTCCCGACGCACCATCAGTACAAGGACAGACTCAATTTTTCGAGTCGAACAATTTCATGTCGCCCATTCCTCCCCCTGATTTCAACGACCCCGACATATCACAATCTCTTGATCTTCCTAAGGTCCCGCCGGGCCTTGGCTTTGAGGTTCCGGAGCCCTCGTTAGACAGCGCGATCGGCATGTCTATAACTGACGACAATAATCATGGGGAAGGTCCAAAGACGTCTGGTGTAGCTACTTCGACTCCCTTGAGAGACAAAAGCAAAGGGAGAGCTATAAATATTCCCGTTGACGTGGCCCCCAACAATGTACAAGTTCCGACACCAAGTGCTATCGATGAGGATATATTCCACTCGCAAGATAGGTCCACCCGTATCCCTCCTGGACTTCATGACCGTAGTAACTCGTTCAGCTTCGGTCAAACCGTCTTCCATTCTATCAACGCTGCCAGCCCCGCGGCTGCAAGTTCTTCAAATTCTCCCGTTTCAGACCTTAAGGCATCTCTTTTGGACAAAGATGGCGCCGACTCGTCTGCTGACACGTCAAAGGGTAGAAAACGTACGCCCAACGATACCATCTTCCAATCAATGATACAATCCCCGCCCGAGGCGCCCGAAGCCGATATAAACGATGACTACCTAGTGGTGTATTCCAAGCCAGAACCTCCCGACCCTTTCCGTGCAAACGCGACCACGTATTATACCCCTCAAACCATGATTCCAGTCACTCCACCGCAAGGTGCCCCTCGGCATGTGCGCAAGACGTCAAAGGATGAAAACCTTATTTTTTCACTTCAGACACAGCTGGCATTACAGACCGAGTTGTGCCAGCAATATGAGAATGACCTTCGATCGCGGGATGAGCTGGTGGAGATTCTTGGCAAGAAACTAGGGGACGTCGAGAAAGAAGACTTGAAGAGGAGGAGCGTCCTTAGGATCTGGAAGAAGAAGGTTCAGGAGCTCGAGAAGACGTGTCGATATCTTGAGGAGGAAGTGGAGGGGTCGAGGCAGAACAGCATGGAGCGAAGCATTATGGATGAGGCGAGTGGAGAAGCATTGCGAATGTTACATCGCCAGATTTCTGTTCTAGAGAACGAGAAGGCAGAGTGGATGAAGAAAGAGGAGATTTTGAAAGAAGAGATAGGGACGCTGGAGGGGATCGTGAAAGAGCGCAATACAGATGTCGAGAAACTCCAGGACACTTCACGAAGCCGCGATGAAATCGACAGGGCATCTAAAACACTCATACACGGTGCAGGGGGACAGAGGGAGCAGATGGGGGATGACAGTCGTTTGCCGATTGACGAGGAGGAGCTGGAGAGACTCATGGTTGAGACGCAACTGATAGAGGAGGAGGAGGAGGAAAGGTCTCATACCGTGCAACTTCAGCGAGTGGAGGAAAATGCTACTGTTGTAGGCAAGATGGAACAACTTGAAGCAGAGAAGTCGACTTTGATGGCAGACCTGAATAGCATGAAACATCAACTGGAGGCACGGAATGAAGAGTACCGTGTCTTAGAGGCCGAGTTAAATGCTCAGTGGGAGCACACCGAGAAGACGTCCGAGAAGATGGCGGTACTTGCTCAGAAGGCCGCTAGCCTAGAAGAGGAGCGTGGCGCATTTTGTCACGATATCGAAGAATTTAAGCATAAGATTGCCACCATGGAGACCGAAGCGAACGACAACGAGGTCAAGAAGGCAGAGCTCGAGACTCAACTTCAGGAAGTGTGGGAGCACAAGGAAGAACTCGAAAGGGAGAAGGCTGAGGTAAGTCCTGTATTTCCCTCACTACAAGGACCTGATCATGGGCATCTTAGCTCGAAAGACAACTTCAACGAGAACGAGATCACTCTGACGATCTTTCTCGTGCTTTACAAGAGCATGCCGATCACATTGCACAGCTCGATCATGAACATCAGTTCTCACAAGAGAACGTATCCCGTCTTGAAGAGAAGCTCCGACAACGTGACGAAGAGGAAACGGAACATTTACAACGGATCAAGCAATACGAGGCCGAGGCTGACAAGCTCCGTGAGGAGATAAACGATCTTCGCAGAGAAAACACGCGTACTATCGATGGACTCAAGCGTGCTCTTGAGGAGGCCTCGTTGCAGGAGGCCGGAGCCCGGGCGCAGGTGGAGGATCTAATCCGTCAACAAGCAACCTTTGACATCGAGTCAAAGTCTTCGACCGACAAGATGAACGCCTTGAAAGAGGAGGTTGAGCGTCAGCGAAGAAGAATCCAAGTGCTCCAGCAGGAGAGCGCGGATAAGGAAGTCAAGCTCGTACAACTGAACAAACAGCATCAGCGAGATAAAGAAGACCTGGAGGGCATGAATACAGCCCTGGATTCGAAGCAAATGGAATTGGAACTCGTAAATCATCCTTTTCATCTGACAATTTATTTTTCATACTCATGCAGTTGTCATTCAGCTCAAGCGCAACCTTGGCATTCGTGGTACAGCTGGCGCGACTCCTGCACCGGCCTCACGAGTGACTACTAGCCGTCGTGACTCCGCTATTTTCTCCACTCCCACTGTGTCGCGTCCTCCATCCTCCGCGTCAGAAGCTGGAAGTATTACGAGCAAGAGACGTTCTAGTGTCGAACCCACATCGGCTGTGAAGATCACAACACTTGGCCAGAGCACTCGCCCAAATGTTGCAACGGCAACCTCCGCTGCCTCTAAACGTATTGAAGGTTCTATGGGTCCCCCTCCTCTAAGAGCACGCTCCTCTATTGCAGGCGCAGCGACATCAACATCTACCAACCGTGTATCTTCATCTTCCCGGTCGTCTTCCGTGAAGCCATCATCGGTTTCCGTGCGTCGAGCTTCTCAAGAGCAAAGCCAAGCTCGAGTCAAGACCAAAAATGCATTACGTCAGACTGTGAGCCCAAGCCCAGTACCCAGTGTCTCCGAGCAAGAGAAGGAGAATGTGGAAACCAGCTCGAAGAGCGCGACGAGAAACCTCGTCCCAACACCCGCTTGAACACCTCTCGGCATCTTTTCATTATCATTTGTAACTTTTGGCTACCATCCACCCACCCATTTCATGATTTATGGTCTGTTCACTTAAGCCCGTCTATTCCTTGACTTTGAGTTGAATTATTGTCTTTATGCTTTCGATAACACTGTTTCGTCTGTCTTATGCTTTCGTAAGAACGAGTAATGCCTCCCATATTCTTGTCATCTGTACGTTGAATCATGACCGATATGCATTTATAATCTTGAAAAAATCTATTCAAGGACCTGTTTTGTATGTACGAATTGTTCATAAGCCTTCGTGCAATTACAATAAGGCCGGTACCTAAAATGATCGATTGACCCTGACCCGATTTCCCTATCTCATATGTAGGCTTTTTCTCTCGTGGCACGACTATGTACATATACGTACGTACTAAAGGTTGCCAATAACACACAAATTCATGTTGTCGTTCCACCACCGTAACTGGATAGCTATAGGTAGCTTGAAAAAAATCTTGGTCGTCGACTTTATTTATGTGTTGCACAACTTACATAAGTTTTTGTTGCGATCTCCTATTGGCGAACACGGTCGAGTCCGAGTGGACTTTCCTTTGTCACAATCCCTCATGCAGCCCTCCTCAGCTTCAGCTGCCTATCTTATCATGACATTGATGAAGTATCCTGCAGAACCGAAGAGGAACGATCAATTTAATTGCCCGGCTAAATATTATCGCCACACCAATTACTCTCGTAGAACTAAAATAGGACGTGTTTTTCGAAAAATATTTTGCTTGTCCTTCGTTACAGGTCTCTTTCGAGGTGTCGTACTCTTAGGCTCGACATAGGAAAGTCACATATCGCGTTTCCAAGAGCTCAAGAAAGCTCGAAAGCAAATACTTGTCGATCCTCCCATTAGTTTGGCGTTTTGAAACATGGGCTTCGATAAACCCACTCACTCGCTCAGCAGTTCGAATGCGGATGACAATGAGCTCGTTGCATTGGGCTACAAGCCTTCATTTAAACGAGAATTCTCTAACCTAGCGACGGTATGTGACTTCTGACAGCTACACCCTATCTCACATGTACCGTACAGATTAGCTTCGCGTTCAGCATAATGGTCAGACTGACAATTTTCTTAAAACCTCTTTGTAATCTTCATACTTAATCTAAAGGGTCTCTGCTCGAGTGTTGCCACCACATTCAACACGCCCCTTCTCCTTGGTGGCCCTGCATCCGTAAAACATGTCCCCACGCTTCACTATCAGAGCTTTACTGAGCTTGCTCTGTCAGGTGACATGGTGCTGGATTTTGGGAGCTTCTATGTGTTTCACGCTTGGCTCAAGTATTGCTGAGATCGTCAGCGCATTTCCTACCTGTGGTGGCTTGTACGCCGTGGGCTATATCTGACCTATTCTCTCGCAACTGAACAGTATATAGATGCACGGCATCCGCTGAGTTGACACCGAAGAGGTTTCGCGCAAGGGTATGGACTTTGAATATGTTCTTTGGATTCGGGATTTACTTGATGACAGGTCGGCTGGGTGGTTGGCTGGCTAAACATTCTTGGTCTGTATACCTTTCGTCTCTTTTTGACATTCTTGGTCAATTTTAATCTTATCCTTGTCAGGTCAAATTGCTGGAGTTTCTTCGACTGAATTCGGTCTTTCCAACATGATTTGGGCCGCAGTTGTCGTTGCCAAGGTACTACGTTCTACGCCGGTTTGACAAGATGATTCCCGCTGATATCTAAAAGGGCGGTAATTACGAAGTCACCCAGGCTAAAGTCGTGGGCCTCTTCGCTGGACTTTTAATAATCCACGGAATCTTGGTAAGTACTTCACACCCAAAATTAGCTCTCTGCTCATCATTGGCTTAAGAATTCGCTCGCGACACGTCAATTGGCACGTTTGACGACTGGATTTGTGTTTGTCAATCTGGGAACAACTTTCTGTATATCTATATCTTGAATCCCAGTACTATTTTTGATTTTCTAATTCTTTTTCTTTCAAGTGATCATAATTGTTCTCCTTGCAACAACCGCCCGTTCCGAAATGCACTCAGCAAGCTATGTTTTTGGGTCTGCCGGGGTCGTTAATCAAACCGGAGGATGGAACACGGGACTGGCATTTCTATTTGGACTTCTCAGCGTTCAATGGACGGTACGTACCTTTAATTGAGCTGGAGAAGTTATACGACAATGAAACAATTGGCTAGATGACGGTAAGTGTGGCGCTCTGAGATAAGATGTACCCGTTAATGGGAGCTGTAGGATTATGATGCTACCGCTCACATATCGTGAGTACTCTCTTTTTCTTGTCATAATTTTGTCAAACCTTAATATCATGCATGTATAGAGAGGAGGTTCGACGTGCAGCATATGCCGGTAAGTTGGATCAACATTACGCGTCTGCCGATGACATACTTGAATCAATAGCGCCATCGGCAATCTTCATTGCTGGTCAGTGGAACTTGTTTTTCACCTTCCCCGCGTATTAATTGTAAACCAGTCATTGGAACGGGCCTCATCGGATGGGTCCTTAATATCGTTATCGTTCTGTGCTCTGGACCACTGTGCGTCTCACCTCCTATGAGAGATGGTCACAACTGATGCACGTTTAGTGAGAACTTACCAGGTCCATCGGGCTCTGCTTTTCTTGCAGTGATTCCGAGCACGTTTCAGACATCTAGATTATGTATTCTAACACTGATATTAGATTATGTACCAACGTATGGGCAAAACCGGTGCACTCTTCCTATGGGTACACGCTCTCCCCATACTATCTATTCATGCAACCTGATACCAAATAATGTAGACCTTCGTCTGCCTAACTGCATTCTTCGTCGTACAAACTGCTCTTCAAGCTGTCTCGCGTACTACGTATGCTTTCAGCCGTGACAAAGGTGTGGCTTCTCCACTTCCGGATTGCTTCTACCTTTCGAGCTGATGTCTCCAGGGTTCCCTGATCGTGGATTCTTCGGCCATATCAGCCAAAAAACTCACACCCCCATCCGTTCCATCTGGCTATGTACCTTTGTCAGCATCCTTCCAGGTCTGCTCGATCTCGCCAGTCCTATTGCTGCCAACGCCGTCTTCTCCCTGACGGCCATGGCCCTCGACTTGAGCTACATAATCCCTATTTTCCTGCGACGACTTTTCGAGAATCACCCAGAAGTGCAGTTCAAGCCTGGTCCTTTCTATATGGGAAGCGGACTCCTAGGGAAAGTTTGCAACACAGCTTCTATTTTATGGACGCTCTTCGTTTGTGTCATCTTTTCCTTTCCTACATATCTTCCTGTCACGAAGGATAATATGAACTATGCTTCGGTACGTTATCAGCCAATACGCTCCCAAAGTCCTAGCATTTCAGCCCCTTTTCAGGTCATCACTATCGGTGTCTTGATTCTCTCAGGGTGTGTATACTTCATTTGTGGCGCCCTATCTCCACTCATTTTTCATAACAGACTTTGGTGGATTCTCGGCGCACATATATATTATCATGGTCCGCAAACAAACCTTCACGAGCTTGCTTCGGTGAAAGATATTGCTGCTAACAGCATAGACTCCGAAGACACCAAAAACGCAGAGGTTGAGGTTACGGAAGTGTGACGAAACCAATGGGTAAAAAAAAACTCAGACGATTTGAGTTTCTAAAAGTAACGAGATCATATCATTTTTCTAATACCTTATCTTTTTATTCATCTCATGTAGAAAGTTGCTTACACATATTCAGTAACTTACTTATATAGGTGTACGATGTGTATCTCACATCTTATTACTTGCCAGAGGTGACGAGAATGTTTCATCTCCTGAGGACAGATATCCATTCATAAAAGTTTTTGTTGTTGTTGATTCATTATACGAAAGTCGAAAGCATACAAAAAATTCGTACGCGAAAACAGGCCATAGTCAAAATGTCTAATAAATAACTATCAGGAGTCGAAGGGCTGAGATAACAGTGTATTGTACACGGATAGTAAAGCAAGAAAATCGAGAAGACCAACGAACAGACAACACGGAACATTCAAAGCATACTCTTACTCGACTCTTTGCTTTTTGCTGTCTTTATCCACCTCGGCGTTGCCCTCGCCAGCATCACGTTTTAGTGACCCGCTGTCAGGACGGGCATGCACCGGCGGAGTAGTTTGTTGCATCTGGGCCGATGTCGCTGTTGCGCTGACAGCTGCCATGGCACCCCGAAGTGCGTCGAGCTCGGCCTCGGCCCTCGCCCGCGCCTCACGCTCCCCCTCCCACATTTTCTTCATCTCCTCAAGTTGCGTTTGCAGATCACCCATGGCCTGATCCATCAGGAGCTTCTCCAGTGTCCACTTTTCGATGTTCCGTGCCTCATTCTCTTTGAGATGGTGGATATATTGCACGGCGCGAGAAAGGATGGCACCTTTTGCCTTCTCGCCTGACCCGTTCGGCACAATACGACCGAGTTCGTTGATACCCTCATTAATGTTTCCACGGCGTC
>QLOM01017793.1:0-11820 GCA_003313785.1 Termitomyces sp. MG148 | reverse complement strand
CAGGAGCACAATCTCCATGCCAAACCCAAGAAATGCTCCTTCCACACCACCGAGATTGAATATCTCAGTGTCATTGTCACTTCAGATGGTGTTTGCATGGACCCCACCAAGGTCGAGGTCATTCTCAGTTGGCCCCAGCCCCGAAACATCAAGGAGGTACAATCATTCCTTGGTTTTGCCAACTTCTACCGCCGATTCATCGACAACTACTCCGGTATCACCAAACCCCTTAACTAACTCACACGCAAGGACTCCCCCTGGAACTGGGACAGCAAGTGCCAGAGCGTGTTCAAACTCCTCAAAAAGGCCTTCACTACTGCCTCCATCCTCTGCCACTTTGACCCTGCCCTTCTGGTTGTACTCAAATGCAACGCTTCCAACTACACCATTGCTGGGATCCTCTCTCAGATGGAGCCCGGAACAAACAATCTCCGCTCCATTGCCTTCTATACTTGCTCGATGATCCCTGCCAAACTCAATTGCAACATCTACAACAAGGAGCTACTCGCTATCGTAGAAGCCTTCAAGCAGTGGCAGGCCTATCTCAAAGGGGCTCCACACCGCATCCAGGTCTACTCGGACCACAACAACCTTCAGTACTTCATGACCACCAAGCAGCTCAGCTGCCGCCAAGCCTGCTGGTTGGAGGTCCTCTCCGAGTATGACTTCACCATCCACTACCGCCCCGGGCACCTCAGGGCCAAGCCAGATGCACTCACACGATGACCGGATGTTTACTCAAAGAAGTCATTCGAAGCAGAGAAAAACACCTTCAACCACCGTGTCATAATCCCCCCTGAGCACCTCCACACAATACTAATCTTGAACAAAGAAGAAATCCTCCACCAAATTCGCAAGGCCTCCCTAGACAACTACTTCACCCAACACAACCCTCGAAATACCTCCACCCCCACCTCCCCAATTGATCCCTTGTTTGCCTTATCCCCAGACAACTTGCTCCTCCTCTGGTATGGATGAATCTATGCCCCGGACCACAAGAACATAACACTCGACATCCTATGACAACACTACAACCACAAGCTCTGGGGCCACCCCGGGATCTGGAAGATGTACCAGCTCATCTTCCGCACGTACTTCTGGCCTGGCTTGAAGGAGGATGTTGCTCGCTATGTCAAGGCCTGTGAATCCTGCCTCCAGGCCAAGGTCCCTCAATACCGCCCCTATGGTCTCCTGAAGCTCCTCCATGTAGGATGCTGATGACACCCAAAAAGTTGCTAGGCACTGTCAGAGTCAATAGTAGCCTAGCGCAGTTATAAGAGAAAGCGTTGGGTGTGCTAAGTATTGAGGGTTGAGTCCTGGCAGGGTCCCAGAAACACACGTAAGTGAAGGAAAGGTTATTGAAGTTAAAAGAAAGTTGCTTAGCACAGCTAAGCACTGGTAACTAGGCCGTAAGTGCCTAGGTCGAGTTTGCATAATGTCTTGATTAGTCCCATAGGTGGACTAGCATAAAGTGTACACCCGTAGTTGGTGCCTAATAGGTGAGGAGTCAAAGAGAGGCTGTAAACTCTGGTGATTTCCTGGTAATTGTGGTAGCTATGTACAGTTTTTTTATAGAAAAAATAAGAAATCATATGTAAAATGTCACTAAAGTGCTTTGACAGTATAAATGAAAAATATAACCTAAAAAAGTATTAATGCATCAAGGCTGTGTGCTAAGCGGTAGGATCAATAGCTAAGCGTGAAAATGATGAATTTTGGCTATCTGTCACTTGTTAATTCCTTTAGCTGTCGGCTAGTACTCCATTCTTCCATTATCACAAGTCCCTATGCTGAACTTAGAGCCAAACTGCTCCAAAACGTGCCAAGGAACGTTGCTAAGCGCTAAGGAACATTGGTAGGTGCTAAGAAACGTAGAGAGAGTTGGTGGTTGCTAAGGAACATTGCTAAGGGCTAAGAAACGTGGAGGAAGAGTTGATGGGCACTAAGGAGTCAAGAGAGTTGGTAGGCGCTAAGAAGTCAAGAGAGTTGGTAGGCGCTAAGAAGTCAAGAGAGTCGGTAGTTGCTAAAGAGTCGCTAAGTGCTAGAGAGAGTCGCTAAAATGTAGCTTTCTGTGCTGAGTCTGAGTGGAGTCTCATCAACGCTGCCCTTGGTTCTCTATCTCCATGAACCACATCATCAAACTACCAGAGTCGGAGGGGTACAATGCCATCCTTGTCATTGTCTGTTGCCTCACCAAACAAGCCCTCTTCATCCTCTGCTGCACCACCAATGACACCCCGGATTTCACCAGACTCTTCCTTGAGCACGTCTTCTCCAAGCATAGTCTCTTCAATGACGTTGTTTTCAACCATAGCCCTCTATTTGTCTCTCGGTTCTGGCAGTCCCTATGCAAAGCCCTAGACATTAAGACCAATCTCTCAACTGCCTACCACCCAGAGACAGATGGACAGATAGAAAGGGTCAACCAGACCTTGGAACAATACCTCCGCCTCTATGTTAACTACCTCCAGGACAATTGGCGCTCCAACTTGCCCCTCGCCAAAATCACCTACAATAACACCCCCCACTCCGCCACCAGTGTATTGCTAGTGCCACCTTCATTTGCAAAACAAGCACCGTCACATTGTCCTCATGAGGCAGCAGGTCCTCCTCCACATCTGTCGCCACCTCCAGCCATAACTCTGGAGGGAATACGTTCCTCCACCGGTGCCCCGCCAACAACGACTCTAGTCGTGACGCTCCTTGTTCTAACTTGACTAGCAAATTAAAGGGCATCCGCCCCATGCCCTCCTGGAGCAATGCCCATGCAGCTGAGGTGCCATCGAGTAGCATGCGGTGCTCCCAGACCCAACCTGAAAGGTAGGTAAGTCAGTGCCTTGGCTAACAAAAAGAAACGCGAGGTACAAAGAATGGCCACCTTCTTTACCACCGCCTCCTCCATCAGCCAATCCCGTTACTTGACCACTGACTCCTCTACCCTCCTTGCCTCCTGGACCGCCCTCAACAACTGCTGGAGGAGTGACCAACACCTATGTTCCCCCTGCCCTTAGCACCGCCGACACCTTCCTCTTCTGCCACAAATGGGCCTGCAGCTCCCAGATCTCAACTGCTCATGCGTTCACCAACTCTACCGCTGCCTGTTGATCCTACAATGCCTCGTCACACTCCCTGTGCACCTCAACCAACTCCGCCTTGTGCTGCACCAACCTCCTCATCACCTGCTCCATCCGCTGGTGCAATTCCAAATTTGCCATTGAAAGCACCTGATTGGCCACAACCTGGGGGTAGTCAGCGAGCCGCAAAGACCAAGGAAGGCTCAAGGGGCCCACCACAGGCAACGCCGACCGACGGGGGCGCTTGGAGGGCTGGCTGGGCCCCGCCTTCAAGGATTGCAATGCCCAGCGCTTACCCTTATCCCAGAAAACTGGGGCAATAACAGCCACCCGCTGCACCCCCCACAAAGGCCCCACCTTCCCTACCAGCGGCCCCAACTCCTCTTCCTTGCTACTACTCTTCTCCTCAACCCCCGGAGACACGTGCTCTACACGTTGTGGTTGTGACGTGCCCACCCTCAAACCTCCTGCTGGCCTTGCCCTCAACCCAGAAGGCATCCTCACCCCCTGGGCCATCTGTTCCTCCACCCACTCTACCTCCCAACTCTCCTCCTGCACCACACAAGACACCCGCCAGAACTGCAAAATCAAACAGTGCTTGTGTCAAGAGCGACATGCATTGCACACCAAGGAATTCCAACGCAACCCCACCTCCTGAGGCGTGAACTTGCATGCATCCCCGTGACAAGCACAGAATAAATACTAGATCAGGATCAGCACAGACAGGCGGAAAAAGAAAGACGACTCACCGGCCCCTGCACGCAACACCACTTGAGGGAAGGGGAACCCCAGGCACAACTTAGGACCTCCGTGAACCATTGGGGAGTAACCCGTGCTTAAGGCACCCTCTGCGCTTCCAGGACCAGCTGCACCTCCCCCGGGGCAAGCACTGGCTGTGTGGGACAACTAGGCGCTGCTGGTGCAGGAGAAGCTGGGGCCAGGGAAACCAGCACACAAATCATGACCTCAGGACAAGGGGGCACACGAACCAACACCCCACCCCGGGACGCCACTGCACACAAATCCGCCTCTAACCCAGAAATCAGCAAGCCACACAACATGACCAACACTCTTGCCACTCACGCTGTCGCACAAGGGCCTCCAACATCCGCTCCTGCCAGCAGCATTTGTGGGGACCCTGGTGCGCCTCATACGCTGCCCAAATCATGACGTTGTTCTCACTAGGGGGGAGAAGAGGTCAGGGTGGGCAATGGAGCAGGAGGAGACAACATGACAAAGAGGACCAGAAAATTGAGAAGTTTTTTTTCCTCTCCTCACTTTTATGACTCGCAAGGGCTTCTTGATGGCCATCAGACTTCGGATTTGACTCCCATGAAAAAGCAGCACCACCATGATTGACTGACATCTTGAGGGTCTCAATGCTAAGGGGGGGGTGATGTCACAACCCGCCTGACCTACCCCCGGGCCTGAGCCCCGGTCCCAGGACCCTCAACACATTTCCCGGCAACCACTCCGGCAATCACCCAACCCCGGAATAAGACCAGCCAGACCAACAACACGGCCATCACATCATACTGCGGCAATCCTCAGTGCTTCCCCAGACATCACTGACAACCCTGGGCCCCCCCAGGACATTACCAACCTTCCCTGACGGCTCCCTGGACATCACCGGCACGACAAGCGACTGCACCCGCATCATTCCTCCTATTATGCCCATCATTCACCATCTCATGCATCATCATGCATCATTCAACACATCATGCTCAGCCTGGCACCCCATGCATCATCCACTGCATCATGCCTTGCATGCGCTCCCACCAGTCACGCAGCACCAACGCTACAACTCCCAAAGCAACAATGCCACTGCCGCACCCCAAACCGACACCCGTGGACCCCCTTTGTCTACTCCTATGTTCTTTAGGCCGCCACTGAAACCCCGGAATCCATTCCCAGACCCAGTACTGGGACTGGACTTAGCACACCATAGTATATAAGCATCACCATAGCACCTCATACAGTAGTCTTGATATTGCCTAAGTATTCCCAGTATCTTTTGCCTTGTCTCCGGTTTTGTCTCGTCAGCCTCATACTCATTTCATTGTCTTGTACTTGTCTTTATCATATTGTCTTGTACTTGTCTCCAAATCTCTCGTACCTTGTCTTCTATACTTCTGCCTCCAATCTATCAGTTTCCTGTCTCCTTTTCCGTTCTGTTTCCTTTTGCCTCTCTATTTTGGCTTCCCATTTCCCAGTCTTCAACTTAATTGGCTCCACGCGGCTCCGCCTCTCTACCGCTTGGTTCCACATCCATCTAACTTTAAAACTCTAAACCACGCAAACCTTCTTTGCATCTCCCACACCGCAAAACAACTGCCGGCACTCCTGTTTATTTACCAACTGCCCTAGACCTCTCCCATCTAGTCTATTTTGCCCCGGCACTTGCTTTCTGCTTGTGCCTCACACTGTGCGTCCACACTCCACCCAGCTTTCCTCCAACCCTGGCACACCTCCCGCACTCCAATGCATGCCCCCAGCTCTTAATAGGCCTGCTTGTGTCCGTATCTGTCTGAGTCCGCTTTGTAAGGCCTTGCCCAGACTTGCTGAGCCCCCGGGTCAGCGGAACCTGACACCAATTAGGGAACATCCCATCATTGTTTGCATTGTATCGTCTGAGTCATGATACATGGAACTTGGGTACAATACGCCTAGTAGTAGAGGCGCAGGCAGCTCTAGTACATAGTTTGATGTACTTGGTTCTGCGACCAAGATTTTGTATAGTCCAATATACTTTGGACATAACTTCTTTGCCCTCCTTTTTGGGAGGTTAAGATTCTTGGTGGACAGATATACTAACATGCCAGGCGTTAGTTCAGGCTCATCACTCCATTGATCATTTGCATGTCATGCCTGAACGACACGTGCTGCAATAATTGCATTGTGCACGTTGGCCAATTTCTCCAATGCTTTTTGTGCAAAGTTTTTCACTCCTTTGTGAATGACATTGTCCTGTAACAAGCATGGTGCATTAGCACCTGTACATAGAATATTTTATTTACTTTATTTTACTTTTACATTACATTTTATCAACTGCTTAGCAATTAGCTAAGCAGTCTTGTTCTTATCATTGTACAAATTATCAATACCAATATTTGGGCTGATTATATTGTCCGAAATAAGACTACAAGGCTTGTAACTCTGTTACATGTCCCCTCTGAGCTCCTATAACATGGAGCACATGTAGCCTCCATTGAGCTCAAATGGTGCATATTTAGTCATCTCTGACACACTTGCATTGATTGCAAACTTGGTCAAAGGGATCTTATCTACCCAGTCACGTTGGTCTGGTCAGACCACCATACAGAAGATCTGTGTGATACTTTGATTTGCATGTTCTGTCTGTCCATCCATCTGTGGATGGAATAAAGTTGACATGAGTAGCTTAGCTCCTGCCACCAGTGAGACATGAACTTTGCATCTCTATCACTCATGATGAAACTTGGAAGGCCATGCAGCCTTACAATCTCTCGCAAGTATATCCAAGATAACTCTGACACTGTAACAGTCATGTGCACTGGTATCAAATGCACCATGCTGGTCATGCAACAGATTACCACCCAAAAGTAATTATAACCTTTGGATTTGGGGAATGGACCGACAAAGTCCATCCCAATAGAGTCCCAAGGTTTTGTTGGGACAGGCAGGGAATGTAATTTTCCTGCAGGTTTCTGGTTGCTTGTCTTTGAACGCTGGCAGGCCTCACAGGTCTGATAGAACTTCATTACTTCCAACTGCATCTGAGGCCACCAATACCACTGCCTCAGGTATTCTAGGGTCTTGTTGGTACCAAAGTGACCAATGCTCTTGTGAGCTTGTGTCACCTAATGATAGTTTGGTTGCATGGTAGGCATACCACTCCACGTCCTCAAACATTCAAGATATGGATCAGCCCATCCTCATCCATGCTGAATCGTGGGTGAGCTGCTGCATTTTGCTGAATCTCAGCAAAGAACAAATTCTGGTTGTATTTCCTATGTACAGTGCATAGGAATTCATTGTTCTGAAGTGCAGGAGAGTCAGTATACTCTCCTGCTGGCATCAACGCATTGGCGAGTGAAATGTTGTGGCCAGACAGTCCAAGACCACTGGCTTCTGCATTGGACCTTGATGTTTCTGTCTTCCTGGGCTGAGCCTGCTTCAGTTGCTCAGCTTCGATGTCTTGGGCTTTGTGTTGTTCCTGCAAGCGTCAACTTCATCAAAGCTTGTTTGCTTGCATAGCACAAAGCTCCACCACATGCTCCTTTACCTCCTTGTAGCAATGATACAGTAGATCATTGCCCTGTGGATCAATGCAAATGTCTGCATTGATGTATTCATGTGTATCATGATGTTCACTGACTTTATCACTCTCGAAGTACCTTGAGAGACAGTCAGCGACTTTATTCAATTCACCTTTGACATATGTGATGTCAAAGTTATATTGTGACATGTAATCAATCCACTGGCGTTGCTGGGGAGACAAGGTTGCTTGGGTCTTGAAGAACTCAAGCGCTTTATGGTTGGTTATGATGTGGAGGAGTGCCTCAAGTATTGCCAGCATCTCCAGCTCATGGACAGCGTAGTTCTGCTGTGCCAAGGTAAATTTCCTTGACAGGAAGCCAGCAGGTCTGCAATTCTGCCAGGAACTTCCTTGGCCATACATTGCACTGACTCCTGTCTTTGATGCATCACAGATGAGCCAAATCGGCTCATCATGCCTAGGATCTATGGGCCATGTCACCTTCTGCTTGGTCATCTTGAAGCACCGCTGGTGTATGGGTCTCCAGATGAATGGATCCCTGTTCTGGATAATGGACATTAATGGTCCAGTATACGCCGTTATATCGGGCAAGCAATTGCTGATATAGTTTACTAGTCCAACAAACCATTGGACATCGTTATAGGTCCATGGCACACACCATTCGCGTATGTGGTCAATCTTGTCCTGGTCAGGGTGAATACCCTGACTGTCGATCTTGTGTCCGAGACAATCTACTGTCTTGGCATACAACTCACATTTCTTCCATTTGAGGTACAGCAAGTTGGACCTCAATTGCTCAAATATGACACAAAGGTGCTCTTTGTGTTCCTCAATGGAATTGGAATATATGAATATATCGTCCAAATATATGTGGACAAATCTTCCAATCACATCTTGGAAGATAGAAGTCATCAACCTCTGGAACGTTGCAGGAGCATTGCAGTCTCCTATCTGCATGATGTTACTGACATATGTTTCCATGATGGACGAGAACACTGTCTTTGGTATGTGGGACAAGCACATCTGGAGAAGGTATTCTGGCCACATTGCAGGCTGCTAGGAGCTGCAGGCGTAGCTCCTTCTGCTCCTCTGGGGATAGATATTGCACCTCTAGGCCCCAGGGACAGTGGTGGACAAAGTGGTCCTACATGCTGCAAAGAGGTGTCCACATCCATTGGAGTGCTAGAGGGTAGTACCAGAGGTGTCAGAGGTGCCGCCAATGGCATCATCAGGGCAAAAGTGGCCAATTGGCAAGGGAGCATGACAGGTAGGCATAGGTCTTGCTTGAGCTCCATGAGCTGCCACTGCTCCCAGGCTACTCAGTACCATAATAAGACCTGGTTGTCTGCTGGGATCCCTCAATGAGATTGTTGATGCACTCCATTAGGATTGGATGGAGCCCTTTCTGGAAGGTGAGGCAAAGTTGCAGGCCATTGTGGTACTTGGCCTGCTCTACCAGTGCACAGAACAAGTCAATGTACTTGTCCAGGAATTGCTTCCCCTGGCTGTACTGGTCCCTGTCTTGTAGGACCAGCACAGCACTCTTGGCTGGGTTCCAGGAGAAGGACTTGTCCCAGAATTCCTGTTCAAACTTGGCCCAGTCTATGAATCTGCCAATGCCACTGGGGCATTGGAAAACCCTCATCATGTAGGTGGCCACCCATCCCAACTTCATATAGGACAGGACCCACACGATCTTTGGCTTGTCAGAGATGAAATTGTTGTTGCAGAGTTGGATATAGGTGACACAGGGTTGCAGGAAACATTTCCTGAATGCATGGTCACCATTGTATATATCAGGAATTGCTGGGCATGGGATGTTGGAGTGCTTCCCTGCCAAAAAAGGTGACTGCATGGTGCAAGGGCATTGCACCAGCAACATAGGTGGCAGGGGGTTGGCTGCTACCAGAGTGAGGCATTTGAGGAGTGTGTGGAGAGAGTTGGAGATGGTTTTGGTGGTTTGGCAGAGGTGGGTGAGTTTGGCAGTGTGTTGAGTAAGGGAAGCTTGAGTGAGTTGCACCTGCATTTCTAGATGGAGCAGGCAGGTCCAGGCTTCCTTGCCGGAGGCTATGGTGTCCATGAGAGCTTCTGAAGCAGCAAGCTGAGACATAGAGAATGTCAATGCTTAAGCCTGGTGAAAAAGCAACAAATAGGAACTGGATAGAGTTTGGTGGCTATAGGGGGCTTCCAGACCAGGGTTAGGAGACTTGTTCTGCTGTAAGGGTAACCTCCAGAGGTTGTGGCTAAGTCACACAACTGGCAGAGGGGAATCCAAAGTTTATTAGGAGCAGTGTAATACAGCAGGAAAATAACTAATCACCTGGCAGAGGGGAATCCAAAGAGAACAAGTCTAAGGATCCCTCTGCCATGGCATGGTGCATCAGTGTGTGGGGGTGGAGGCATGAGAATGACTATACAGTACCTTTGGGAGTGTCCCAGAGATCTCTGGGCAAAGGCATGAAAATGACTATACAGTACTTTCTGGAGGGCATGGGAGCATCCCAGAGAACTCTGGAGTTCCAACCAATCACAATTTACCTAAAGCCCAGGTTCTGACTGATCAGGATGAGCTTGATGCTTACCAAAATTACTCCAAGGGAATAAATTACCTTTTCTTGGTTGGCTCCTTATTATATGCCACTCAAACACATCTGGACATTCAATTTGCAGTCAGCGTAGTAGCACGATTTGCTGCAAACCCAGGCATAATGCATCTAGTGGCTTGTAAAAGAATCTTGAGATATTTAAAAAGAACTAAAAACTACTCACTCAAACTTGGAAATATTTTGAAGGGTGATGTCAAACTTGTCAGATGGAGCAATGCCAACTTGGCTCAGGACTCTCTTGATCAAAAATCCATGAGTGGTTGGTCATTTGACATCAATGGAAGTACAGTGTCTTGGTCCTCAAAAAAGCAACCCATAGTTGCTATGTCTGTTGAGGCCAAATACATAGCTTTGTCTAATGCTACAAGGGAAGCCATTTGGATTCATAGTCTTCTATCCAAGTTGGATTTTCCACAAATTATCGCAACTATCATCCACACTGACAGCTCAGGCAGCATAGCCCTTTGGAATAATCTGGTATCTCATTCTTGGGCTAAACATATTGACATACATTATCATTTTATCCGGGATCACATTACTCAAAGGAACATTGAACTAAAATATGTCTCTACCAAGGACATGATTGTGGACATTTTGACAAAGGCCTTGCCCCATGAAACATTCAATAAATTTTGAGAAAAACTAGGTGTAATACCTTCTCCATTATTGATGAGTGGGAGTGTCGAGGGAAACGTCTATAACTCCAAATGACATTTGGGGCATAAGTCTCAATATGTTTCTCTTTTATTTCATAATCCAGTTATCAGTGGCTCCACCAGTGCCACAATTGTATTGTGGTTATTTCAAAATCTCTTCCCTGTGATTTTAGCCTAACAGCTAATGTATTATGACTCTGATTGTCTTACAGGTATTTTCTATTTAATGTACCTCGATGACTGAAGTTCGAATCGTCTCTGACTTCGAACTTCAGGTATGTAAATCTACTTACTTATGTATTGTAAAGTGTTCATTGTCTCTGACTTTGAACTTCAGAAATATACATTGTTTTATTCATTACTCATTACATCTGTCATGCTGCAACAATCGTTCTGAAAGGCCTGAGCCCCTTGCTAGGCCGGCCCTGAGCCGGCAGATCAAGAGTATGTGATGCTGCCGGATATAGGCAGTGTCACGGCACACTGATTTAAGTCTCGCGTGTAAACTCGATTGCAAGAAAGCCACCTAACTACAACATAGATATTCTGGTATTTAAAGGGTAACTAAGCGGTAGTCAAGGAGAGTGATGTAAATATAAAGAATATCATATGTACGTATGAGATAAGGTCACGTAGACTGACCCTACATATGGAGATCATTGGACATGGACACGAATGATGGATCCTTGTGGTGTACATCATTCCTGACACTGCATTGACATGCTTTTCCAATCGCCATCAACTGGTTGCCCCGAGATACAAAAGTCTCCATTTTCCAAGTGTTACTTACTCACTCCCTCAATGACTAGGACAGGTGAGCTCTTCCAAAATTTATTTGAGCTGAAATGTCCTTTGACTTTAACGCCCTTGGCAGAAGCACAAGTCACTGATGACATTAACAAAGCCATTGCCAATGGCGATATCGAACGCACGACTCTCCTCCTTGACGAATGGACCAGTCTATTCTCCAGACCCCCTAGGCTCAACTTCCTTGAACTCGCCAGTCGAACTGGCTTTGCATCCATCGTCTCCCTCCTTCTTTCTCGAGGCCTCGATTCAACGTATTACGCCGACGCTCTCATTGCTGCCCGAAAAACCGACCATCGCCTTGACGTTCTCCAAGCTTTCCTCGACTCCGGCTGGGACATTAACACTTACCTAGGATACGTGGGTGATCTTCTTGCCCTTTGCCTCGACTCGCCCTTCATGCTCAAATGGGCCATTGA
>QLOM01017789.1:4371-16476 GCA_003313785.1 Termitomyces sp. MG148 | reverse complement strand
GCCTTGAGGTTTCCAACAAACTCCAGCCTAAGTAATTTACTCCCTGGGAATCACTGAGCCTTTGCCCATTAATTGCTTGCCTATTCTCTAATCTACCTAGCTTATTTATACCTTTCCACACAGTGCACAGACCACCTTGTCATCTGACTGCCAAGCCTATTTGTCAACCCATCATTTGAATTGTTCTTCCTATTTTGGGTGCCATCATTCATCTTCTCATTCACTCCTCCTTCCACTGATCCTATTTGTTTCCACCATTCCATTCCTACTTCTACTGATCCTATTTGCTTCCACCATTCCATTCCTACTTCCACTGATCCTATTTGCTTCCACTATTCCCTTTTGGCTAGCTTCTTTTGGTCATTTCTTTCCTCTATAGCAGTAACTGGGTCCTTGCTGACATTGTCTGTGCTTTATTGGTTCTTTTTCCAGTCTGTTCTGTGGTTTTTGAGGTATATAAGGAGATGTAGCTTTTGAAACATTTGTTGTACCAGAAGGCTTATAGTTTTCAGCCTTTTAATAAATGTTTATTTTGACTTCTGGCTTGTTGTTCCTATGCCATGTGGCAGCATTGTAGCAATGTCCCCTGCTACAATGAGCATACATCAGTTTTGGAGGACTGAAAATTGATCACTTGATGTCCTTGACTTGTTCAGGGTCAGTCTGACATAGAATTGATAGACAATACACCAACCAGTCTTACAGCTATTTTCATAACAATAGGCCCCTGCAAGTACCACTTGTTTAGTTGTTTGGTCTGATATTCAAGATGCTGAGCTTGCCAAGTAACTTACTTTGGAAAATGAACCATTGTTTGGTCTGATACATGCAATGCCAAAGAGTAAGTTACTCCTTAGCATTGAGGATATTAGACCAAACAACTAAACAAGCAATACTTGCAGGGGTCTTAAAGTGGCAGAAAACAGGACTTTGAAAATTGCAGCTGCAAATTAGCTCTGCTAATTTGCTGTTGATTTGCTGGTCCTCAAAAATCATGGATCAGTAGGTGCAAAATAGGGCAAATTAGCCTGACAAAGGCCAAAAAAATACTGGGACCACATAAAATAATCTGTACTCAAAGTATCCTTATAGAGCAGGCATTATAGTCTATATATAATTTGTAGTTTAATTTACAAAAACTTGATGTGATTCAATTTGATGATTAAAACCCTGTCAACAACTATGAAACAACAATATCACCATTGCAAAACCATTGCATGAGTTCAGCCAAGTTCCAACAGCTCAGGCTATACCTCAGTGAGTGACTTTCTGTAAGGATTTAAAAGTAGTTTAGAAATTCTAAACATAACAACTCGATCAAAAAAAAGTAGAAATTGATTATTTTAGATTTTTCTACTAAACTATAAGCAACTATTTTCTAGTTTGAGACCCAATACATACCAGATTAGATATATCCATGCCTTTGTCTATGCTGCCAAACAGCTTTCTCAATGATGCTGCCACCACCAAAGAAGAAGAATTATTGTCTATGCAGGCAGCCACATTCCTGGTCCTTCTCATTGACATTGAAGAAGCACATGAATGTAGAATCTATCATTGCCATTGCCACCAACTCTATCTTTGACGCAGGGAACTTTTGCCTAACTCACAAGTGGGTACACTATGGCAAAGGCTTTGGACAACTCAGAGTGATTGAGCCTTCATCACAACTATGGGTTTTGACATGAAGACTTTTCAATACATTCTCAAGGGTTGAGGACAATTTGCAGAGCATTAGAAGAGTTGTCCAATTCCTTGCAGTGATGTCTCAGCAGCAGGTGAACCACATCTCAGCAGCCACTCACTTGATGCATGTGGTGCACTCAGGTTCACCACTCCATTATTTTTTTTTTAGTGTGGTATTTGGTGTAGCTGGATAATAACAACAAGATTGTCTGTCACACAGCCTGCACTTGTGATAGAGGTAGAAACCTCATTGCTTGTCTTCAAAAATACCAGCGGGGAAATGCTTTATGCATGATGTGTGGGGCTTTGGGAACTCCTGCTTTTATTCTACTCTTTATTCTTGCTCTCCAGCTCATCCAATCACTTCTAACTCCCTTGCAAGCCCGTTATCCACTAAAACCCTGGGCACCCCCATCTAATTGGCAGGGAGTGCTTCTTTATTTAGGATTACCTCTGACCAGGTTTTCAGAACTAGGTTTTTCTGTATAGTCTTCTTACTTAATTTAGTATTTGTCATGCCTTGGTCAAGGACAAGCCTTTTATTCATAGTATCTACCCATCTATCAAAGATTTCTTGTTTAGTGAACAAGGCGTCTTTGTTTTGGATGATTCTTTTGCAACATAGCTTCTAAATGAAATATGCTGATTCAGTCATTAAGATTTGTATAGTCTTGCATGGCTGGTCAGGGTCTTTCTGTTGGTGTTACTATATGATGCCAGTGGGGTTGCTAGCACTGTGCTAAGCACTGGTTGGTACCATGTGCCTCCCAGCTTCTTTTTCCACAGCTTTTTTGTTTCTTCTCAGATCTCACTCTGGCCTGGGGATTTGCATTTTGTTAGAATGTGGTCCATTGATTCCAAGACACCACAGTGCTTGCATCTGGTCCTCTCTTGTTTTTCTTCCTTGAAGGATGGCCTGAGCTAGTGAGTGCCCACTATGTATGCATCATGTGCTGTCATCCACAAGAAATAGCTTACTTTTTTTGAGAAATCTTTACTTCTAAAGCTCTTCCAAATTTTCTTGTTTGAACTGCTTTTTCATGCATTCTTTTATTGACTCAATGTTTGTGCATGTCCTTGCTCTGATAGGGGGGTTGTTCTTCATCTTTAACCCTCTGATTACTTTATAGGCTAGAGCTTGCATGACTTTGGTGAGCTTAGCACCAATGATTCAGAGTGTTGGGTTGCCCAACATATCTAGATTTGTTGGGGAATTCTTGTTGGTGGCCTCTTCAGCCAGAGCATCTGTGCCTTCATTTCTGGCATGGCCTGTATGCCTTTTGATCCACTTAACCTTGGTTCTCATAGACCTTGCCCTTAGTTGTGTGACTGTCAGCTTCACAAGACCAGTATTTAGAGTGCCAATGTACCCTGCATCTTTGTTCTTTGTCAAGAATTTGGTTATTCTGTCAATCACGTATTTTGAGTCCAGTTCTATTTTCAGGTTAGTGCCCTTTGGTGTGGCTTCCACTACCTTCTTCAGCACTAGGAATTCTCTTATCTGGTTGGATTGAGTTATTTGGTCCAGGACTCTAATGCCCATGTTTAGATCTGAATCATTATTGTAGAAGACCCTTGCTCTGGCTTTTGCATCTTCTTCTTTATTCCTTGTGCAAGAACCATCTGTGGCTAGGTGAAGTGTCTGTCTTGCCTTTATGGGTTTGTTTAGGTTGAGTAGCTGAAGCACTTTCTTCCCTTCAGTGAAAATGCAGAACACTTCTGCTAGTGGGCCTCTTGTGACCATGTTCCTGTTGAACTTGGTCCATTCTTGGTCTTCACCATCGCTTCTTCTCTGAGGGTGGCTCTGGGCTTTGTTGTTCTTCAGGTAGAGTGTTCTTGGATCCCATTTGGGTGGAAGCGTGTCAAGCAGTGCCTTTGCCTTTAATGCACACACATGCAGGTTTTTGCACCAGTTATTTGTTGCTGTATCAAGTTCTTTGCAACCCTGGCACTTGCATCCTTTTGAGGGATTGTGCCCTGGAGTTTCTAGGCAGCTGGCTATTATTTCTATTTTCTCTGATCATGTTCTTTTCAAAGGCCAGCCCTTCAGTTTTCACTCTGTATTTTTTTGCCGTCTTTTGCAAGGCAATAAGGTTGTTGCAGAGGTCTGCCTTGCTAGTTGCGCTTGACTTCCAGAATTGGAGGAATATGTTTGATCTTACTTTTGAGTCTACTCTTGTCTCTAAGAGTGGAACTTTTGTTGCATACAGTGCATCTGCCACTAGGGCTCACAAGGGGCAGTTATTCCCAAGGCTCAGGTACTGTTTCAACCACATCACTTTGATTGCTTTATTTTGGGATTTAATATCTAGTAGGCCCTGCCTCCTCTGTTGATTGGAGCTATCAGGACTTGTTTTCCCACTAGTGAGAGTTTTTTGTCCCATACAAAGTCTCTAATCTTCTTAGTTAGGTGTTTTTCAATATCTTTTGGCATTCCTTATATCTGGGTGAGGTACTGTGTCAACCCTCCCACTATCATTTGGACTATCAGCCTCCTGCTCTCTATTGTTGGATTGCTTATGCCCCAACAGGTGAGGTTTTTGTCTATCCAGCAATGGGTTCTATGGGGCCTCTGAAACCATCCTGTTTTCAAACCAAGCTCCCAGTATTTTTACTGCATCTTCTTCTTCCACTATATGAATGTTATTGAGTACTTGGCCTGTTGAGTTGTTTGTTTTCCTTGTGGTGCACACTCTAGTTTTGTATGGCTTTTCTCCAATGGGAATTGCCTCAGTTTTGTGAATGTTGAACTTTGCAGATGATGCAGCGCACCACTCATCAAGGATCTCTTGCAGTTTCCTAACCTCATCATGTTTGGAGAGGAATGTGGTTGTGTTTTCTGCAAATAAGTTTGCAATGAGTTTTTCTTTGCTTCTTGGGATCTCAAAGCCTTTGAGATCTGAAGCTCTCAGCGATGTGGCCAGAGGTTCTATGGCAAGGTTAAAAAGTAAGCACAATAGGAGGTTCCTCTGTCTTACACCTCTTTTGATCTTGTATGGTGTGCTTAGGCATCCATTAACCATCATCCTTGTTTCAGTGTCATGATACAGGGCCTTGATGGTGCTAATAAAAGAATCCAGTATGCCAAAGGCCTTTAGCATTTCCCACAAATACTTATGGTCTATCTTATCATAGGCTTTTTCTTAGTCTAAGGCTATTATTAGACCATTCTTCTCTGTGGCTTCTGCATAATACATCATCATTCTTATCAGTTTTGTCTGGTCCATTATGCATCTGCCTGGAATGAAGCCCACTTGGCTTTTATAAATTAGAGTGTGGATCATCTGTGCTAGTCTGGATGCCAGAGTTTTTGTTAGGATTTTGTAATCAGTATTCAAGCAGGTTATTGAGTGGTAGTTTACTATTTTATTTCTGTCAATCTTTTTATTTATTGGGCACATCCATCTTTTGGCAAATTTTGTTGACACAGTAATTCCATGCAATTGGATGTTGTTGAACACCTTGGTCAATAGTTGGGCTATGTCAAAGCCTTCTTGACCTTTGGTCTTCTACGTAGCATTTGTGCAGGATCTTCAGGAGCTTGTAAGTGATCCTATCCAGTCCTAGAGCTGAGTCTGTCTTAGACTTCTTCAGAGCATTCAGTACTTCTTCTCTTGTTATCAAGGATTCAAGGTCTTGTCTCTGTGGTTTGGTTGTATGTGTTTGGACTCTGCTAAGTACTTTTTCTCTTTTCTCTCTTTGACTCACCTCATCTAAACTATTCTCTTCTAATTGTAGGCTCTTGTGATAGTTGCCAGCCATCTTCACTATTTTCTTAGAATTTTTTTCATACTGCTCATATCCCTCTATTGGTTTGTGTTTCTTCAGGGCATAGATCATGTCTCTTGGCTTTGTTTCTTTGTTGGCTAGTGACCAATATTTACATATAGTTTTGCCTTCCAGTCTGCTCTTTATTGCAATTCTAGTTTGTGCATGCTTATATCTTTGTAGCTCCAGAGTTCTCAGTTCTGTCCTTCTTGCGGCCAATGCTTCAGCACACTGGACCCCATCCCTCAGAGATTCCTCCTCACCTTGTGGTACTTTTAAAGCCTCTGCAAGCTTTTCTTCTAATTTCTTCACACTCTGTTCAAAGCAAGGTGAAATCAGCTTCTTGATGTTTGATTTCTATTCCTTGTACAAAGTCTGGGCATTCTTTTCTTTGGATCTATTGGTTTCCAGTTGCTGGACTTTTTCTAGTGTGTTGTGCTTGATTTCTTTCAGGTTTTTCTTGAACAATTTGTTCTGAATTATGTGGGGGAGTATCATCTACCTCTCTTTACCTACAGTAGGAGCATTTTTGTGTCTCAACTGGACTGATACAATTTTGTAATCAGAGCTCAGGATTCCAGCTGGTTCTATTTTCCAGTCTTTGGCTGTCTCTGAATCCTTATCAGAGACATATATCCTGTCCAAACGTGACTAGGCACCTGTTGCATCCTGTTGAAATGTGTAGGCTTTTTGGTCAAGGAAGGTCGCTCTCCATCTATTACACAGTTGTGTATGGTCCTTAAGACTTGCCAGCACAGACTTAGCTGGTTCTGGGTTGTTTTTCATTGGCAGTTGGTTGATCATGTCCTCTATTATGTTGAAGTTGCTTAACATGACATCAATTTTTAGTCTAGAATGGTCAGTTAAGTACTGCAAAATCTCATTCCAGAAGATTGTATTCTTTTCCACATCCAAGCATGTTATATTTAGAGCATTTTTGCTATCAAATTACCTTCTATGCTACAGGTGTTGCAAAGAGCACATTTTCATGTGAACACACTTTGACTTCCTTAGTCTACCACTAGAACCAGACTTGGTACTCAAAGAGCTTGGATTCAATACTTGTAGGATTGCACATTCTATTCTAGGAGAGTCCCGAGATAGCAAAGAGTAGAACAAGGTGGAGGGTCAAGGCAGCCAAGCATCTTGAAGGCGGTGCTCAGATGTTCCGTTCCTTAATTGCTTGATCCTTGGCCTTTGCTTCTGTGGGTGGCTGAAGTGCCTCAACCTCTTCTTGGGCCAGTTCCATCTCTCTCTCTGCCAGCCTCCAGTCTCTTCTAGAAACGTTCAGCATTGTCAGAGCGTGGATCCATCCAGTTGTCTATCTTTGGGAGAAGGCAAGCATGTGCTAAATGTGAGTCTGCTTTGCACTAAGCACATTCTACTAGCCTTTTTTCTATCTCTAAATAGTTTTTCCATCTCTAAATAGTGTAGTCTCACTATAACTTGAGTACAGCATACTTCCAGTTTAAAGATTGCGTGAAGTTTGTTATCAGTTGTGAGGAATCTTTCTGTTAGCTGCCAGATGGAGGCTGGGTTGCCATTTACGTTCTGCGAGTCAATGAAAGTCAGGTCAAAGGAGGCGATTGCTCTGTGAGCACGTTGATGTGCTGATTTTTGTATGCTCTGATTGGCTAGTATTATATTTGCAATTGCCTTAAACCTCTGGTTTTCCTAGAGGGCTTTTTTCAGGGTACTAAGGGTCAGCCTTCTAGGTTCTTCACTCTGCTTTACTGCACCCCCCAAGATATTTGTTATAACTTAGAAACACAGGTTTGTATCAAAGAGAACCACTGTGAAGGTTAGGTCCTGACTTATAGCAAAGGTTTGTTGCCAGATCAGGAACTCTTTCAGTTCTGAGCTTGCCCTTGCTAATACCAGAGTCTATGGAGTTTCAAAGTCCTTTTTGTTACTTGGTTTGTTCTTCCACACTGGTTTCAACACTTCTATTGAGTTTGCTCCATGGCAAGGGCCTCTATGAAGAGAATAATGTGTGTGAATAGTGTGGGTTGGGCCCTGTAAAGTTTTGACCTGGTGCCAAAAGAAATGATTGTGAGGTGCTTGTCCAGGGCTTGTTTCACCATGTTAGCCAGGCCTTGGTCAAGATTTGTGATCAGCCGCTTATAGAGTATGATGGCTCTAGGTACAGGTGATTGCATGAAAGTAATTGAGTTGATTGCTGGTATGTGGAGTTGCTCTTCCCTCTGCAACAGCTGGGTGGCTAGATTCTCATTGCCATCTATTGGTTCTTCTAGAAAGAGATCAGAGAAGATGAATGGATTCAGAGCCATGCTAGTAGAGAGTTTCCTACTTGGTTTGTCCTCTTGTCCTTCAAGACTACATGGTTTGTTCACATTTTTTGTTGTTTTGGCAACTACTACTGCCTGTGGATTCTGTGAGGTGGGGCTTTAATAGTTGACTTTTCTCCACCATTGACCGCTCACCTCAGTGCTCAGTCCTGAGACTTTTGCTTTTTTTGTGGTGCATTTGTCAGCCAGCTTGGATTTTGTCTTAGCAGGAGGTGCGCTGCTTGTTAAAGGTTCCTGAGTATCTTTTTGATTATTGTTTTTCACTGGAATAGATTCAGTTCACTCCAAGTTAGTTATTACATGTTGGAGGTTTGGGCAGTTTTGGGCCTGCTCAATTCACACCAACAATTTGTGCTACTGTCAAGGTGGCCTTAAGGGCCATCCAGGAGTAAGATCTGGCAGGAGTATATGTGTTGGCTTCACTAGATACATATAGACTAGGAGCTGTTGTGGTTGTGCTTAGCAGATTGCTAATTGGCAGATGCTGACTACATGGCTCATGCTCAGTAGCACTTGCAACTCACTGACTTGTGAGATGTTAACCTCCTCCATTGAAGAGGGGGAATGTTTATTGGCTTCTCCTCTTGCAGGTACTGGTCTTTTGAGTTGCTGAGAGGCTAGATACCAGACTACCATAAGGATGATGGTGATCCTTGATTAAGGAACACTTCATTATCTTGGATCAGCAATGCTGAAAGTTAGCTTGCAGCAAATCTTTGCACTTGTTCTCACTGTCACAACCCGCTAACCCCGCAGCTAACTCTGAACCTTGCTGCCACCTTTGAAGGTCCCAGAGAACGACTATCCCACCAGCTCCACAATTCTGGACCGACCCCGCCAGTGATCTCACTCTCATGCTCATTACTAACGTCACCGTCAATCACCCCAGTCATCACTGAGTGCTTTCAAGAAGTCATGTGAACCCTCTGGATATCACCAACTCCTCCTAGACATTGCTGGCCCCCTCCAGTGATCATGCCATCACGCACATCACCCAGCCATTACATCGTCCCCCCTCGCACATCACCGACCCCAGAAGCCCCTGACACCACCGCCACCAGATCACCACCGACACCTGCCACTCTACTTGATTGGAACCAATATCCACCAACTTGTATAGAGTCCTGGAGCTGCGCCCAGACCCAGAGATTGAAGGGTTGGCCTAGGACATAGCCGTAGGAGTACTTAACTAGTAGAATAGAAACTTAGTTAGTAGTCTTGATATTATCTACTCACCTGCCTGCCTGCTTACCCACCTACCTACCTACCTACCTGAATTGCTTGGATTACCATATTATTGCCCTGTGTTTTGTTTCGTGTCTTTCAATCTAGTCTGCTTGTGTCTTGTAACCCTTTCTTGTATCATGCTCATTTCTAACTTTGTCTTTTCTTGTGTTTTGTACCTTGTCTCAAATCTCTCATCTTGTACTTCTCTCTTTCTCTCTCTCTCTCTCGACTATCTCCTGGTTTAACTCCGACTTGTGTTTCCTTCCCCCGTTATTGATTTCGACTCTTCCCCAGTCCTGGCCTTGTTTCTAGCAACACTCTGGACTTGTTTATCTGTGTTTCTCTAAAGCCCCGGTCCCACTCTATCTAATCTTGCTGCACCTGCTTGGCTCAAATTGTAGAGCCCATAGCCTTCCCTGCTCTGCTTCCTTTAAATCAACCTCACTCCCTGGACTTATTCGGAACCCCACGCACTTGCCCCTTGTCTTGTGGTTTACCCTGGAGATTCTTTAAATGCTTGTGCCCATCTCGGAGCATAGCATTTTATCTCCTGCCTTGTAGGTCCTAGAATTGTACACTAGAGCTATCATGTCTTCCTGTAAGGGTCTTGCCCAGTGAACTGAGCCCCTGTGGTCAGCAAAACCTGATACCCACCACCATCTCATGATATCTTTGCTTCTCATTGAAAATACTTCATAAAATACTGATTACTATCAAAAAAGCTATAATTTTACTACTATAGACACTGAAGGAGTTTGAGAATGAATCTAAACTGATATATGAATGTTACCCAGCATAGATGGTCTTTCTTTGGCAGTAGAGGAGGCAGAGGACCCAGAGATAGAGAATGCAACATACAATGGTTGGAAGAGTGCTTATTGGATTAACAATGTTCTAGTTTTTTCTCTACAAGGTATGTCATTATGTCCTATAGTTATGAATAAATCTCATTTATGCTAGGCACTATTATAATGGCTGTTCTCAATGCACCAAGCAGCTGGCATGACTCTCATGTTGCCTGGCCTATCTTTGAACCCCTTCAGTACAAAGTACCTGATTGATACTTTCTCATTGTGAACACAGCATTTCCTTGTAGTACAGAATCAATTAAGAGCAAGATTCAAGCACTTCTGAAGGCAGGTAAAATAATCTCAGCTGATATTATTATACAATAATATACACTTTGTATCAATTGGCAATAACTTTCATACTGACAAACTGCCAAATGGGAAATGCAAATGATTCAAGGAGCCTTTAAAAGGTTATGTATACTACTGCCAATTAATTTCAAGGATCAAAGGAGAAAATTACTAGAGGTCATTGTGCATTTAACAAACTTACAAGCTTGTCTTGTAGGCATAAATCAGATCCATAAGGTGTATATGCTAACATGGAAGGCTTATGAGGACAGTGAGCTATGGGAAAACTTAGGAGATCTAATATTTGGTGACATTTGTCATTGTGATCATGTTTCACGTTTTCACCTTGTTGTAGTCAATAATTGATTGTATTCAATAACACTATTTTAAGCTACCTACACTACAGAACTCATTAGGATTTTAAGAGGTCAATGTTGCAAGTTCATGTGTGTTCATCCTGCCAGAAAATACTGAAGGACCTGGAAAAAAAGGTGGCTACTTTCTTGTTCAATTTTGCTCATGAGATTTTGAATGTGAACGGGAATGCAGAAATGATTCTTATGGGAATTGTGTTTCTTGTATGAATGATCTAGAATATCATCTTCACTAAATGACCCTTGGCAACAGTATCTGTCAAACTGTTCATTGAGTATTTTCAGAAGTTGTACCTGGCTGTCAGCACAATCTGCCCAACGAGTCTCCTCCATGAGACGGTCAGTAAGTACTTTATTATGTAAGCAAAGTTCTTGCACTTCTTGTTGTAGTGCAATAAGCTGTGCCATGTGCATGTTCTGTGACATTTGGGCCTCATTGCACTCTCAAATAGCAGATGGATTGAACATGTTGGTGATAAAAGTTAAGGCTTCTATGGCAGCAGCATTGCATGAGCAGCAGAGCTGAGAATTTTTAAGAGGATTGACAATCTGGTAAGCCTTTGTCAAGACAGCATTCTTTTTGTCCCTGCTGTTCCTGCCTTTGGCTGTGCCACAAGACTTTGACAGCTTCTTGATTGTTGCCTCATCTTCACTGATTTCAATGATTGACTCTTCAGCAGAAGGTTTGATACCTGATTCTTCAGCCTCATCAAATTTGAGTCATTTAATATGAGAGTTCCAGCTTTTTCTTTGATTGTCACCTCAATTTTCAGTGCAATAGCCATTGGATTAGTCTGGGAATCATGATCTGCAGAGCCAGTTGGTTTACTCTTGGCCTCACAGACTAGCTGGATAGAAAACTGATTGATTGATGAGGGTATGACACATATCAAAAACACTTACTGCATCAAATTTTCCCTTCAATGACTTATCATCTCTTTCAACATAATTGTGCTCTGTTGCCTACTTGTTATTATATGCTTCTACAACCACTTTCCATCCAGCACCACCAATCAGGAGTTTTTGATTCATGCAATCAAGAAGATGCAGCTTCTCTTCTATACCAAAGTTACATGAGCCCAGTGTTTGACTTTTAGTTGCTTTGGTTTTTGGCTTAGTCACAGCCTTCCTTTTTACAGCTACAGATGTTTTCTTCCTTGTTGAGGGCTTGGGCATGCTATTTTCCTGAACTTGCTTCTTTTTTTTTAGATCACTTGATTCAATCTTGGCATCACTTGTAGGTGTCTTGGTGTGCTTCTTTCTATGACCTTTGACTAATATTTTGCCAGGCTCAGACATCATGTTGGATTCTAAATTAGGAGTGCAGGGGGCAGGAGAAGGTACATATTGTGGAATATTTGCTCCAAAGCTTGGAGGAATGTGAGGTCAACAGAAGATAAATGGAGTCATGTCAACAGGTTGATGTTCTAAAGTGGGGTGGGGTCCTGGAGTCCTTGGAATGGATGGAAGTCTGGGAGGAGGGAACGGTGATCTAAATGGCCCATGTGGGCTTGGTGTATAATTGTATGGAAGGTAATTATTGTCATAAGAAAGCTTATGCAGAAAATCAGTTTACAAATGCAAAAAAAAAAAAAAAAAAAA
>QLOM01017788.1:0-10959 GCA_003313785.1 Termitomyces sp. MG148 | reverse complement strand
AGGATCCGTGTTATAGAATGGCGTCAACTCGTGCATACCGCCGATGATCATCTGTGTGTCGTCAAAGCCTGGTTGCAGTTTTACTCTAGTATACACACCAACGACCCATCGAAGATCCGCAAAGATCCAGGGTACCATCTTGTCTCTGCAAGACGAAGCCTAACGGGATCTTCGATGACCTTACACCCGACACCATTCACGTCGTTGCATGGTTCCAACAGTCTGATCATCATTCGTCCATCTGTGTCTGGTTCTGTCTGTGGACTCTCAACATCATTTCCTCCAACACTGACCTGGATGATCCGTAAAACAACATTGGGTTCAAAGGCAGACAATAATATTCACCATCGTTCCATTGCTCAAAAAGCCTCCGCTCGCACAGAAAGTGTTTGATATCAAACTAATCGGGGTCTCCTTATTCGTCTTTAAGTTCCAAAATGCACCCCAGGCACCTGCGCCATTAATCTGAAGGGGGTCATTCTCTACGCGGTCAAAGAGTAAAACGAGGGTTGGTGAGACGACGATGGCTTCAAGCGGGACTATGCCTGTAGTGGCATTCTGGACGAAGTACCAGCCAACTTGACTGGAGGAGGAAGCCGCGAGAACCGCGAGAATAATAGCAAGTAAAAACAGAAAAGATAGCATTCCTGGCGACCCCCTGCTTACTGGGAAGACACACTGTTATCCGTGAGAACAAACAAAACTCAAGCGTCAAAACAAGTTCGAAGGGTGACTTCGTTATGATCGGAATGGCTCCTCGAAAGTGGCAGCTGGGCTTTCTAGGTCGTATTGTGGATACTTATGGAATCGTTTTGACAATGTTTCAGCGAAAAGGTAGAGCTGACTTTTGTCGGACCTGAAGGAATTTTTAGGACATTGCGCGGATGAGAACATCAGAACAACGAACATATCTTTAAGAGGAGTAATCAATCAATTGTTTGGTAGTATGTACGTGTCTGCGCCGTCTGATTCCGCGTCAAAATATTCTTGGAAGCCGATGGACCATGTACATCTGCACGCAGGGCACGCGTCCCAGATAAAGGCATGGAATCGATGATAAAGCAAAGTATACTCTTTGCATCGCAAGGTAACCACGGGTAAATACAGAGTATTCTGTTCAACATTGCTAACCAATTATTGCTGCTAGGTTATTCAACAGAAGCTGGATCCCGTAGAGTTATCAAATATGGACTTGATCGGATGAGACAGGTTGGTTGGAAATAGCCACTTCAAAAGAAATCCTCGAATGTTTCTGTCAGCCTCTCTACTCTTCTCTTGTCAACTTCTACGACAATGGCGATTCAAGTCTCGTTTATGACGAGTATACCTCAAGTAACGTGCTCGTTGGTTGCCATGAAACTTATGGCCTATACAGCGGCCGTATGGCAATCTTTTTTCCTTGCAGGTGGTGTCGCACGGGATGACCGCCTCACCTCACCTCTTCCCTCGACGACGACAAATTCCCGTCTTACTCCCACTCCGACCTCTCCCAATCACACTGTCCTTCATTTCCCTTGGGTATTCGTTACGTTCTTTCTGGTAACTATGATCACCACTATGTTTTTGCTCATAACGTCAGCCCCAGCTCCGAACCCCTTCACAAACTTTTCCGCCTCTCCTTACGCCTTCGACAGACCCGTGCGTACTAGACCACAGGTGGACTATGCAGATGATAAAGCTCAAGGTAAACTCGTGTCCGCCAAACGTCGCCTCGTGGCTCACATGCTCGGCCGTTGTATGACCACCTTCTTTTTATTACCTTCAACCCTGTTTCTAACACTCACGTTCCGATAGTCCTTCGTGCAATTATATACGGTGTCATCATCAGGGAGTGTTTCCCTACTATGGCTGTATTCTTCACTCGCTGGGCTACACCTAACTGGATGGCAAATTGTGCAGGAGCAGTAACTACTCTTGTCACCTTAGCACCCACGCTACTTCGTCGCTGCTTTTCGTATGCGATATGCCTCATCTACCTTCAGTGGCCTGTGAACTCGGACCGACCTAATACATCTCCCATATGCCCTACAATGCCAGTGGCAACTTCACCCATCGATGGTCAGGACCTCCGAGATCCAGAGGAAACTTCCAACCAAGCTTCACAGGAAACAATAACAGTGCCAGAAACCGCAGCTCTAGACAGTGTCCTAATTCCTGAACCCGAAGTGTCACTCAGAAACGATGTCACGGAGCCCACCCAGACAGTGACTGCTATCCAGGACCTTACATCAAAGGACTCTCCAGGTAACTACGCCGATCCACGGCCTCCAACGCCCGAAGACCTGGAAAGAATCATGACCAGCATTCATCCGCTACGGGACGAGAACGCTTTCACGGCAATCTCCGAGCCGGTAATTGAGGACACGCTATCGGTCTCTGGGGAACGTGAAGCTACTTTTGGTGAGCCAGGGACGATCAGGATCATAACTGTATCTGCCATCGAGCTGCTTGACGACGAACAGCAACATCAAAGCCCTACAGAATCGCCAACAAGAGTTTCATATGTTCATTCCCATCCTCTTCCTGGAGCTGTTGCGTCTCTCATCGAGACAAACCTTGACTATGATGTAGCCGAGGTTTCAGGTTCTCTAGATAACGCTCAAGCCACATCTTCATGCCCAACGCCTTCGGATCATGTTGATTCTTCGGCCATTCCACCTTCCTCCAGCGAACTCACCCTACCTGACCCACACATCCCGGTCCGGATTTCCCAACCTCATGAGGTTGACTACCTGAGAGAGCTCCCATTCGATGGCGAAGACTTGCCTTTAATCGATGTGCACGCTCCTCAGCTCTCCTTTGCTGATATCAACGTCATCGTTGACTCTCCAACCAGCCTAGTCAAACCCGAACTCTCCCCCTTCTACGTCGCCGATAACACACTCTCAACAAATATGCCACTCATTGGGCCCACCTTGGAACCCATAAACGAGGAAGGCAACTCAGCCGATTTATTTGTATCATCCACCCCCATGCTGGTCCACCGTACGGCGGAGCACTATCTCGCCACGAACTACACTTTGCATTCTCCGAGAGGAGGTAGGGGTAGTGACACGCTGTCCTCCCCTGTTTCGCCTGTGAGGTACTCTGTTCGTTTCGACCTCCCGACCACGTCTCCTGTTACCTCAATTTGTGATGACCCGTTTTATGCCACCACAAATCTTCCATCGTCTTCTGAAAACGAGGTTGCACCTTACGACTGGGACATATACAGTACCTCGGACGATGAAGTTAACGTACTCCCCATAAGTCTCTCTACGATCGACGATGATCTTTTGAAACCGTCAACTAGCTTCAGTGCACCGCCGCGTCCTTCTAGCCCCCGCATGTCCATACGTGAACTAGATTCTGCCTACAGGGATGATAACGAATTCATGTCCTTCTTTTGGTCGACCGCCACCCCAGAAGAGATCGCGCGTCTAGGTGGGGACGACGATAACCTCCTAGATGTCCACATCGACCTAGAAGGGTATGGTCGAGAGCCGATACTAGAACCAACAGGCGCTGCTGACGACTACAGCGACCTCGAGCCATCGGTGTCTATGCAGCTTGATGAGATCTTCCCCGATACCCGTTGGAGGGATGAAGACGATCTTTTGAATGACACAGATCTGCCTGACCAGCCGGATGCCGAGGACGACTGGGTCCTCACAGAAGAAATGCGTACACGTATCATAGAGTTGAAGAAACAATTCGATGCTCGGCGCGCGGCTTCACAGGACGAGCTGCATGAGACCCCCGATCTCTCTTCCTCTTCCTCTTCTTCCCAGTCATTTCATATTTCTGCGATCTCTGCTACAAGTTCGTCTCCGGTTGCCCCTTCAAGTGTTGCTCCTGAAATTCAATCCGGTACTGTTTGTTTGTCCGCTGAGAGTATGTCACCGCTTCAGACTTGTGCCAATACGGCCGTTGCACGTCCGTCAAGTCCGCCTCCAACGAAATTGTCACCAACGATGATACCAAAGGCACGGTCTCAGCCTAGAAGTTCATTGATGAACTTGACAAGTGCCCCTACTGCCACGCGTGGTTTGGGTTCATGGCGATGATACTTTTAAGCGATTTCTTGGGAGACATTTTACTTTAGAATTATATACAGTGTGTTCATTTAAATTTATTTACTGTGATCTACATACAAACGTCCATCATCAGGATCGCAGCCTCAATGAGTGCGGAGAGTCAAGAATAGAGCAGAGTAAGAATGTGGGGTTTAACGATAGTCTTCAAGACGTAGCAAGAATATACATTCTGGCTTGGCGGCGAGGCACCTCAGATCTGCAAAAGGCAAATGTTACATTTGAATATAATCAGTAATTGGTTGGGGCGAGTCAATGCCATGTCTAAAAAAGAATAGTCAGGTGTGGCAATCCAAATACTCGATTGTATCGAGTTTTACTTGTCTTTCAAATGACACTTGACACCATTCAGATTAAACAGACGAAGACTTTTGCCTTTATGGCAATGCTTGCATCGTACGGTTCTATCACCATGTATGGGTGCTACTGGACAAGGACAAGTCCAATATGGTAATGGTAACTTCCGCAAGGGTACCCTGCGGAAACAAAAGAGATCAGTGGGTTCTCGCGGATTTTCTAGGTTGTGCCTTCACAGTAGGATTTTCAGAACGAACGTACAACTTGTACAGGCGAAAGTAAACCCACTCTGAGACTACGTGGTCCAGAACTTTGGAGAAGCTCTGCCATGCATAGAGATGCACCGAGCAATGATTACAAGACCAGCACATACGCTGATTATTAGGATTCTCCGGAACTTCGACCCTCAGAGTTTCTGCTGAGGTTAACAACTGCCATGCAGGTTCAACTTGATGCTTGTGGCTTGCCCCGTGGGCAACCTGTATTTAACGCCTATGTAAGCCCCACTGAATAGACAGGTGCAAGCGGGAAAAAGATACAGACAGCAGCACGCCATGGATAGGCCTTTTGTCTAGTCTGAATTCTCGGACACCCAGAGCAAAAGAAATAGTAGCCGCCTCGATCCATATCTGCGGTCGTTGCACAGCTCGGATCCAGCCCTACAAGGCGCACAAGTCGAGCAGCAACCGCCGATGCATATCTGAAAGGGGAAATCACAGTCTTGATATAAGCTGAGCGATGTAAGAACATGTCCATGTCCATGTGGTTGATGTAGCTGCTACACATGTGAGTGGCGGCATTATCCCACCCGAAAAGCGGATTGGACGAGACCCCATCATAGAGAGGGATGTTTTGTGCGCACCCTTCTCCGGCGCATTTGAAAATAGCTGTGGCCAAATCCAGATCATCTGTCATTGACGAGTGAAATGTAGTCGACGAATTGTATGCGTTAGAGGCCATGAGCTCTTGTTTCAATGCTGCTCGTTTATTCTTTAAGTATTTTTCTATTAGAGAAGGAAGTTTGACCATAGCCGGGGCAAAATGTTCTTCGTTGACGATAACATCGTCAGTAGAGTCGATAATCTGACTAACCTCCGGAAAGGTGGCGATTTCCCGCCAGTTTGGATACTGAAGCCAAATAGCTGGAAGTACGGTGAAGCAGTGAGCATTTACCAGTTTTTTGAAAGTATGGAGCCTTTGTTCTCTGCGTCTCTGTCGCTCAATTTCAAGACGGTGATCTCTTTCTTTGACGATGATCTGTTCCAGACCGGCTCGAATGCGCGCCCAACCTTGCAGAAAATTATGATCAGAAAATAACAGTAGGAAGTATCCTAAACCGTACCACGGTCAGTCAATTCACTGGCCATATCTACTGATTTTTCTCTCCTAATTACATACATGTCACGTTTTTCATATCCCAAGTCGCAGAACTTCTGGCAGATACTGAGTGATGCGTAATCGTCAGCGCATGGGAACGATAAATCAAAATGAGACAACAACACACGCGGAATATCTAGCGTGCTTTCGCTCGCGAATATCATCACTGCGTTCTTGAGAAAATTTTTCACTCCATTCTCTGTAAGTTTCCCCCTCCTAGAATGGGAGGTTATTGTTCAGTAAGAGAATATCGAGATTAATTGAAACGACCTGGAGGACAGTCTTCACAAATTCTTCCCTCTGTTTACAGAACACCTTCAGCTGTTGTTTTCCTTTGGCTGAATTACTTCTTGACTTCAACTCGTTCCATCGTCGTATCATATTCTCGATGTCTTTCTTCCAGAAAAACCTGCTGTTCGATGCATGCCCATGAGACCATCCTCCAACTACACAAAGAAGAATAAGAGTTTCAAGACACATAGAATGTAATGCACATACCATCAGTATGAGGAATAAGGTCAAGTAGCGCTTTTTCCTGTTGGGGAAACAATTTTGCAAATTTTGACTCCGTGACGTAACTGCAAAGAAAAGGCCGGATGAATTATAGACGAGAAAACACTTTCTAAACTGACTTGTCTTTCTTGCATCTTGTGCAAAGGCGGCGGCGCAGATAAAAGTCGACTGTGTGAATACTTGGTGTACCGCAACACTACAATCATTGTCAGTATGTATAGAAACATTTGGACTGACAGAAGCCACAAATCAAGTCCACGAACCTGGCATAAAGTTGAACCGAAAAGGAATGATGCCCATTGTTGTTCGGAAAAATCGTGTGGTGGTTGAGGTACTCTGGAATTCTTACGAACCGTTTTCCAGACAATTGTTGCGTTTTTTCCCAGAAGTAGGTCACGCAGAGACTTGCTAGTACGCGTGAGAGAGATGAGATCCTTGACATTTAATTCAAGAAAGACCTTCAATGTTTTTTTTTTCAAAAAAAGGGGGATAGATAAAAGACAAGGCTACTCACCTCTAGAATCACATCTAAAGGCATAGACAACAAGATACCAGCATTGTTCCTCAGGCTCTGACGCCGCATGATCTTTGTTGTTTTGGATGGTGTATTGGCATCGTCGACAGCTTTGACTCGCTTTAACAACGGTTGCCCTCTTGGTTTCAAATTTTTTCGTTGCTTGTTACCTGAGGAAATCAATGACCAAAAACATCTCACTTGAAATGACTTGCCGGTTTCCCAGTCACTCTCAGACTCTTCTCCATTGGCCACGTCCGAAAGTTCAACCAATACAGGTGTTGAATCCACGGCCGCACTCGTTTCAAGCTGTGAAGATGTTGTGGTAACCGCGGCCGACTGCCTTCGCGTCAATACCATCGATGTTTTAGATACGCTGAAAAAATGATACAACTAAGCGAATGAACTACGATTGAAGCTTGAGCTTGAAAGCTTGAAAGCTTGAAGCTTAAGGTTTGATCAATTCTCATAAGTGACACAACGCTCCCCTGGTAGTTCGGACTCCTTTGAGTCGGACGTCACAGATTGTCACTCCTTAGTAAGACAGCAATTTACAACTCCGCTCGCAAGGATGCAACCCACGCCTGGTGCGGTCAACAAAGGTTTACAAACTCAGCTTTGCCGTGGACTCGGCGAGCGTGACTGATGCTTTGACCACCCTCGACGACGAGACTCAACTAGACCATATCTCAAGGGAAGATCATTTGGGGTCACCTCAGGTAGTGTACAACAGCTCCCA
Organism: Termitomyces sp. MG148; assembly: GCA_003313785.1. Classification (NCBI taxonomy): domain Eukaryota; kingdom Fungi; phylum Basidiomycota; class Agaricomycetes; order Agaricales; family Lyophyllaceae; genus Termitomyces; species Termitomyces sp. MG148. Next base: position 3,446 of record QLOM01017788.1, on the reverse strand, counting down.
TACCAAGTTACTAACTCTAAAAATACTTTTCTCTTGAGTAAACCGTTTTTGTCCGACTCAAAGGGGGGAGCGATAGTATGTGACACTACTAAACTTAAACAATATATGTCTTTCTTTTCTCTGATGAAGTTTTTGAACGCACATGACAGAAATATTGCTGAGACTGCACGAGATAGTCAAGAGTTGTGAGTTCCTCGACCCGCACGGCATATGTACTATCCCCCACCGTCATTCCGGCCATCATCAGGTCTTACCACCATTCCGTCCTCTGAGCTAGATTTGAGAATATCTGCTCTAAATCAAATGATTGCGCTTATATATTATAGATCAAAGCTATAACTTATGTTTAGTTGCTTCTATAACTTGGATCAACGACATCGTTCAGTGAAAACCAGAGCTATTGCCTTATCATTGCCAGATGCCTATTTTTGGAAGGAGGTTGAGATGTGTCACACTTTGCCGCTGCTGCCGAGGCGGCGCTTCAATATTCTTGAGGGAGGGACACGACGGCGTTCGATGGAATGGTGAGAGCGGAGTCTGAAATGCCACTGAAGGTGGCTGACAAAGCGTGACAGACGGAATAGTGGTAAGACCCTGATGATGGCCGGAATGACGGTGGGGGATAGTATAGTAAATTGGGTCGGGAACGCCTATTTACGACGCAACATCTAAGATCTAAAGACCCACACCACAATTAAGCCACTTGCGGCAATAACAATAAAATCGCCACAGATTGTCTGGAATTTCAAGTACGCAGACGTCACAGTCTGCAGTTGTGAGCAGAAATACAACTTTCCGCCCTGCGACCTTGCAATTAGTAAGTCGGCGGTGCTCGCATCCCTACATTAAAAAAAGGCGGCGGACAACAACTTTTGAAGGATTAAACTTCCCACGTCCATACATACTCTCTTGATCAATACTATATTTAGACACTCGATATACCAAAACTCACTCAGTCGCACTGCGGACGAACTATAGACCCGGAAGTTATCAGTCATCCTTCAGACAGCATGGGCGTTGCAACTGGGTTCTTTTCTAACTCTCTGGCACACTAAACAGCTATACAACTTTACAACACATTCTTTTCAGTGATGAACCTCGCTGCTTTTCTTGCATTGCTCGCCGTTGTAACTCCAGCTATTACTCTGGCAGTACAGGGTGAACAACATATCGTTCGTTTTGAAAACCGGTGAGTCCTTCAACGATTTCTTTGCCTAAATGAACTGACTGCTGGCCCTGCAGATGCGGATATGGGACTGTAGGTCTTCATAAGATCAAAAGACTAGACCGGTGATTCAACCTTTAAGCAGCCTATTCTGCTCAAAGGTGAAGACATTCTTTCGACCGGACAAGATTATATCTCTTGCGGACCCCTCGCCGGAGCTGTTGCGTGAGTCAGTCTTCATTGTGCCTCACGAGTGCTAACATCCACATTCAGTTACCTCCAAACCGGTAAGCTCCTCTGACGCGTAAGTAGAATGCTAGTCTCATGCTACAACAAAGGAGACTGTGGATTCAATGGAGAGAATTGCACCCTTCTTGAAGTGACTCTGAATAATCCTTTGGTCACCGGTGGGGGATCCAGTACAGATCTTTCTCTGATACATCCGTACGTTGACACTCTCCCTCACATTCGGACTGCAGACCTTCGATTAAGCATCTATCTAGCCACGCGTTCTCAGTGACGACTGGTTTTGGGTGCGCGGCTTTCTTCTATTCAGATACCCATTAAATATCCTCTCCAGGTACTTTGATGGTTGTGATGGAGCTGGTGCTTTTTGTACGTCTATAAAGTGGACCAGAATACTACTGTGCTTTGACACGTGAGTTCGCTCCTACAGGCAACCATACCAATTGTTTGATGGCTTTCCGCGAACCAAACGATACCTTTGTTCAAATTGCATGTCAAGAGACCAATGTAGGTCATAGTCCTTTACGAATTCTGTAAACCCTAATTGGCTTTCATAGGTTAACCTCTTCATTACCTTCTGCGAATAAAGGACGAGTATGCAGGCTATGAGCTGATCAGGAATGAGCTCACTTATAGAAGTCAATGTACACATTGCATGTACATTATTAGAGTTTAGATGTTTCCCTTTCAATATGCAACACTTGGTAGCAGGAATTGAAGTTCTTGTATTTGCAGTGAGTTTTATTTCAGAGAGTTGCTCTGGAAGGATATTACTCGATCGAAATGCGGATGTGGTAACATTGTGCTCGGCGTCAGTAAAAACTTCGACAAGAAGAAGGGGCCTCTTGACCGGTAACCACCATGTGGTACCTACAAACTCACACAAACTAAACAGGCAGTTAACTCTGACCTGTGTCCCCCAAACGGGGGACGCACTGAAAGGTGCCATACAAAGTGTCGAAAGACACTAGACTCCGAAAGGTGTCGTCAATGCCCCCCCCGTACAACCCCACCCCGCCACAGACGTGGATAGGAGCACCCCCAGGGAACCTATGCGCAACCACTGAGTAGCCCCCCCGACTCCTTGGCCACGTCAGCAGTCCTAACATGCATAACGGACCCACATCCACGCACATAGTGCCACCCCATGAGGCAAGGCGTAGTACAGCCAGACGAGTACAGTGTAGGGTGACCCATATAATAGAGTGAGCTCATCCATCCCCAAACCATTATGATACCATAACCGGAGGCCACGTAGTGCCCAACCCCCTCGCACAGGCGAAGTTTTTTTTTTTTCGCAAAAGGGACACTTTGTCATTCCTAACATTAACCGAACACGACAAGAACATGAGGCCTGTCAGGCTCAGGGTAGAAAAACGAAGCCCTTGAAGACTTAAAGAGCTCACATTGCAGCACCGTCCCACCTCTCTCTCCATCTCTCCATATAACCCGAACCCCGTTCACCACACAACCAAAGCAAGCGCCATGTCTAGCGACCAAAACATGATGATCACCGATGGCCCAATTGCTACGTCTGCCAGACCGGACACCCCACCAAGCGCAGAAGGCGGACCCACCCCCCAGGATGCTGAACAGGCAGCCTTGTCACAGGCTCCGCCGGCACACGACAAGTCCTCTGACAAGTAAGCCTGAGAGGGTCTTGACGCTGGCAGAAAACTGATAAAATTCCACGCCAGGACCCTGGAGACGGGGCTGGAACACCTAATGGAGGAGTTCCCACAACTCCCCAAACAGACGTCGGCCAACGTAGGGGTGGCCCACAAGTCCTTGCCTGGACGAGTTAAGCTGATCCTCAGGAAGAGTCATACCAGAGCCTCAGAAAACTCCAAGAGGCAGCAGCCACCTAGCCCCGTGAAGGACAGAACGCCTAAGAGACACACCTCTGGAGCCTCCGCTCCCCTCAGAACTCCCGCACGCGTCGGATCGAACTCTTTTGTCGACTACAGCTCCCCCCCCACCACCCCAGGGTCCCAGCGACAGAGGGCCCTGGACGACCAGAGAACGAGCCCAGAGA
>QLOM01017787.1:1207-19402 GCA_003313785.1 Termitomyces sp. MG148 | reverse complement strand
CTCTAGTTGCACATGTTGTTGGACATCAGGGGCATGGCTTTAAACAAGCCCATGACCTATCCGGCTCTTGGTTGGCTGCCTTCACGGTTGGTCCAGCTAGTGGTGAAGACCAACGCTTTGTCACTATCCAGGGTATTGACCAGCAGATTGATGGAGCCCTTGTTGTTTTTGGAAAGTGCATCGCTAAAAAGCGTGTGCGTGCACCGTAGAAGCAGCAATCTGGCAATGCTGTGCCAGCCCCTTTTAAGAAACCTGCCTTGTCTACCCTGAAACCCTCTACTCAGTCTGCATCGCCTCCTCCTCTTATGGCCTCTATGCATGACTCTACCATAGACTTTCAAGAACCCACTGATTGAGATGATCTGTCTCCTATGCCAGTCTTGGTAGCACCTTCACTGCTCACTGGCTTGCCTATGGCCCTCTCTACTCCAACTTCAGCTCTGTCATCCCCCATGGTCATTAACTACGCCTTTGGGCATTATGCTTGGGGCACTTCTGAGGCACCTCCATGCAGCACTAACACTGCTTGACACTCTTATCCAACCTGGAGAAGGTAAACACTGTTCATTGAGGTGACACATTTAGAGGAGGAGCTGATGTTAAGGGACCAGTCTCTGGACCGTGTTGAAGCCTATTTCAAGCTTAGTCTGACAATACACCTATTCCTAGCAGGTCCAACCAGCTGCTTAGCTCACCTTTTTCCCTTTTATCTTGTAGCAATGTCATATGCCCAGACCTTATTCAGCATTGATTATTGTTAGTCATACTCCTTTACATACTGGAGCCCAATTAATAAACAGTATTAGTAATAGCATAGCCACCAATATAGTATATATAGGCATATTCCCAGGCTGAACAATAGCAGTGTTCTTCTAGCTTATCCACCAAACCAACCATAAGCTTATCTAGCACCATCTGACCCTTTGTTAGCCTTGCTTGCCTCTTGCCTGACTCCTGCCTGCGTCTGCGCTTGCTCAACTCTTGCTTGCCCCTTGCATTGCCAACTCTGTGGAAGGAGTTCCGCAGACATTAAGTGTTTTTTTTACAATCTCCACTGTACCATGGGAGATGATGAGTCTAAGGTACTTGATGCAGATCTGCTCAAACTCACACTTCTCTGGCTTGAGGTAGAGCTGGTGTTGGTGGAAACAGTCTAGAACAACTCACGTGATCCGGCAATGTTCCTTTAATGTCTTGGTATAGATGAGGATGTTGTTGAGATATACGCATACCACGCCATTGGCTATGAGGTCCTGGATGTCCCGGGCCTAAGCTCCAGGCCCAGGCCACCCCCACACACTCCCTGGCAAACCACTCACACAACCCCCAACTCAGGACGAACTTCACAATTACTCAATGTGGCCATCATGTCATATCCCAGCCAACCCTGGCACTTTCCTCAAACATCACCGACAAACCCCGGCGCTCCCAGACATCACCAATGACCCCCGGCAATCCATGCATCACCCAACGCATCAGGCATCATCACGCATCATCTGAAGCATCATGCATAGCCATGCACTACCCGACGCATCATGCATCACTCTGCGCATCAGTCCATGCATCATACATTGCAACACATCAGTTCCTGCATCATGCCTTGCCACATCCTCTCATTGCGCCACGTTCTCCCTTGCGTGGTGCCACCGCAACTCCCCAAGCAGTGGCGCTACTACCATCTGACACCTGCGGGGCTCTCTTTGTCTTCTTATGTGCTCCAGAACGCCACCCAAGCCCCGGAAGTAGGCCTCAGACCCAGGGCCGGGACCCCGAACCTTACTCAACATGTAGTCAGTATATAAGTCCCACCGTAGCACCTAGTACAGTAGTCTTGATATTGCCTACACTTCCCAGTTTCTCTTGTATTGCTCTGGTCTCATATATTTGCCTCGTACTTGTCTCTATCTCCATTGTCTTGTACTCATTTCTACTCTTGTTTTCACTATCTCTTCCTCAATCTATTTGTTTTCTCCCAACTTGGTCCACTCAGTTCTTCTTCGTTTCTTCTCATCAGTCTCCTAGTTTCCTGGCCTTCAGCCTAATCGGCTCAGCTCCGCCAGAGCTTGGCTCCGCAACCATTCAACCTTAAAACCTTGTCCGCGCAATCATTCTTTGTGCCCTTCCCATGACACAGCCGCCGGCACGCTAGTAGCTCCACTGATTGTTCCGAAACTCCCTTGTCCACTTACTCGCTCCCTGCTTGCACCCCACATCCTCTGCTCTGGCGCACTTCACTCAGCAAAACCTCAACTCTGGTGTGCTCTTCCATGCCCCGGCATATCTCATCTACCCTGGTAGGCCTCTGATTGTGTCCGTAACCCCTTGAGTCCGCCTTGTAAGGCCTCGCTCAGACTTGCTGAGCCCCCAGGTCAGCGGAACCTGACACTGGAATATATTGTTCATCATGGTCTGGAAGGTGGCAGGGCTATTGGTGAGTCCAAAAAACATCATCAGAGGTTCAAACAGCCTGCAGTTAGTCTGAAACGCTGCTTTCCGGTCATCTTTCTCCTGGATGCACACATTGTTGTAGCCCTAGCAAACGTACAACTTAATGAAGTAGCATGCACCCTGGAGGTTGTTGATCAGTTCTGAGATGAGGAAAAGTGAGTAGTGGTTCTTGACAGTCATTGCATTGAGCACGCAATAGTCCTGGACCAACCGGAGGGAGCCATCTTTCTTTTTAATGAAAAACACTGGAGAGGCCATCAGGAACTTCAAAGAGCGGATTCATCTGGACTCCAGATTCTCCCAAAGAAATGCATTGAGTTCATCCTGCTCCTTGGGCATGAGCAGATAAACCTTGTAGTTGACCAGCTTTGAATCCAGCAGGATTTTGATGGCATAATCTCACTGCTTGCATTCTGGAAGGGAGTCAAACAAGGCCTTGGAGAAGACATCCTCAAAGTCATGCAGGTGGTTGGGGACCACATCCTGGAAAGCCCTTGGAGGGGCATTTGCTGCAAAGACCTGGGCCAGCCACTGAGAAGTGGTCTGCTTGGCCCGGATCTCCTCCACAACTAGTGGGAGTTGTAGCATAGTGGCGTAGATGCAGTCTCCTACCTCAATGGCTTTGTCCAGAAGCTCTGGGTCCAGTGCAAGTAGGAACTCTCTCTTGCATCCTTCTTCCTGGCTGAGGTCTCCTCTGCTATGTCTATTGTCTTCATAGAGGACCTCTCTATGAAGAAATACCAGAGGCAGAGGGTCCAGCAGGTCGAGATCCACAAACAGGAGGTATTTCACCTGGCATGCCTAAATAGCTGCGTGTTCCTGCATTGTGGTGCACCGCTCTTTCTTCACTTTGTCCATGTAAGTGGCGCAACATTAGAGGCACCAACTCATGCTGATTTCTCCTGAGGCCCAATTAATCTCTGTTAGGGGACAAGTCCTTGGACCGTCCACCCTAGCCTTGCTTAGTCTGTGTTGACGTTGGCACCCACATCTAGCCACCATCCAAACTGCTCTGGCCCTATCCAGCTCCATCCCTGTCTTGGCATCAACACCTGGCAGGTCAGCTGGTCTTTGGACACACTCTACTTGCCAGCAGGCCTTTATGCCATTGGCTGGCTTACTCATGCTGACTGTTGCTTACTCATTAGTGCTTAGTACATACCGGCCCTATTAGTCAATACACCATAGTCATAGTGTATCCAATGTAGTATATAAGTAGGACTGGTGGATGGAACATCCTTAGTCCTAGCAATAGCATTGCTTCTGGGTCTACACATTAGCATTACTGTGAGCTCCTCAGTGACAACCTTGCCTTTTGCTCTCGCCCTCCTGCTCTGCCCCTTGTCAGTGGCCTGCATTTTTGCCTGCCAGTTGCTTGTCACTGTGCTCGTTCGACACTCACCCCACTTGGTTTCTTGGCTTGAGTGGTTGATGCGTCTGCCTGGCTTTCTACAATAGAGCATCCCCTTATAATCTCTAGGTTGTGCTCCCAGAGCCAGGGAAATCCCAGGATCATCTCCTGTTTGCCAATGCTTGTAACCGCCAAGGTAGTGTGCTCTGCATAGGATTTATAGCGCAGGACAAGATCCACCATGGACTTGATGGATCCTACTTCGTTACAAGTGCCGTCAACGTTGTACACCAGGATGAGGGACAGGAGGGGCCAAGTTGTGAGCTGGTGCTGCTCCACGTAGCTAGCATTCACAAAGAGTCCAGTTGCTCCGGAGTCCAAGAGAGTGACTATGCTCTGGATTTTCTGCATGTTAGTGGTTTCAATCTCTACATTCATTTGGAGCAAGTTTGGCAATGGGGTGGATGCTATGATGTAGCAGCAGAGGAGGTAGCGCTCCCAGGCAGGAGTGCGTGCCCGGGGAAGGGTTGAGGAGGGCTTAAGAGAGCCATTGGGTACATCAGGAGTAGTGCTTATGGTTGGGAGCACTGAGTTGTTGACAGAAGTTGTATTGATTTCTTCTACTGACAGACATGCAAACCAGTTAGCACTAGACAATGGAGGCATACTTTTCACCTGTTGCATCCTTAAAAACTCTCCTGCAACTCCTCCGACTCTCTGGCAATGAAAGGAGCCTCATGTGTGTTCTCTGAGGCAGGGGCATCCGAAGAGAGAATCCTGGCCATGTTGCAGGCCGCCAGGAGTTGCAGGAGCAGCTCTTCCTGCTCCTTCAAGGACATATATCAAACCTCCAGGCCCCAGAGGCAATGGTGAGCAAAGTGGCCCTGTGCGCCGCAGCGTTGGCACAAGAACAGAAGAGGCATGCACTGCCAAGAAGTGTCCACGTCCATAGGGATGCCCAGGGGCAGTACCAAGGGTGCCAGAGGCACTGCCAACAGTGCTGCTGAGGGCAGAGCAGTTGATTGATGGAGGAGCAGAATGGGGAAGCGCAAGGAAGAAGCAGGAGCAGAGGTCCTGCTTGAGCTCCATGAGCTGTCACTGCTCCTGAGCCATCTGATACCACAATAGGACTTGATTGTTCACCAGGCATCCTTCCACAAGGTTGTCAATGCGCTCTATCAGGACCAGATGGGGCCCTTCTTGTTTGAACTCGGCCCAGTTTGCAAAGCTTCCAATGCCACTAGAGTATCAGAAAACTCTCATCGTGTAGGTAGCCGCCCATTCTGACTTCATATAAGACAGAACCCACATAATCTTCAGCTTGTCAGAGACAAAGTCGTTGCTGCAGAATTGGATGTAGGTGACACAAGATTGAAGGAAACATTCCCTGGATGCATAGTCACCATTGTAAACGTTGAAGATTGCCGGGCATGGGATGTTGGAGTGCTTCTATGCCAGGAGAGGGGATTGCATGATGCAAGGGCATTTGCACCGGGGTAGGTAGCAGGGGGTTAGCTGCTGCCGGAGTGAGGCAGTTGAGGAGCTTGCGGAGGGAGTTGGAGATGGTTTTGGTAGTTTGGCGGAGGTGGGTGAGTTTGGTGGTATGCTGAGTAAAGGAGGCTTGAGTAAGTTGCACCTGCGTTTCTAGATGGAGCAGGTGGGTCCAGGCTTTCTTGCCAGAGACTGTAGCGTCCAAGAAAGCTTCTAAAGCGGCCAGCTGATACATAGATAATTGTCAGTGCTTAAGCCTAGTGAAGAAGCAACAAATAGAAGCCAGAAGAATTTTGGTGGCTATAGGGGGCTTCCAGACTAGGATTAGGAGACTTGTTCTGCTGTAAGGGCAACCTCCGGAGGTTGCAGCTAAGTCACACAACTGGCAGAGAAAAATCCAAAGTTTATTAGAGACAGAATAATACAACAGGAAAGTAACTAATCACCTGGCAAAGAGAAATCCAAAGAAAACAAGTCTAAGGATCTGTCAGGAGACCAGTCTCCGGACCGCATTCAACCCTATTCCAAGCTTAGTCCGACAATATGCCTATTCCTAGCAGATCCGACCAGCTGCTCGGCCCACCCTTTCTCCTTCTGTCTTGTAGTAGTCAGCCTTGATGAGTCATATGCTCAGTCCTTACTCAGCATCAATTATTGTTAGTCATACTCCTTTACATACCGGGGCCCAATTAGTAAACAGTATTAGTAATAGCACAGCCACTAATGTAGTATATATAGGCAGCCTGTGGGATAGAATATCCCCAGGCTGAATAATAGCAGTGTTCTTCTGGCCTATCCACTGAACCGACCATAAGCTTATCTAGCATCGTCCAACCCTCTGTTAGTCTTGCTTGCCTCTTGCCCGACTCTTGCCTGCCTCTGCGCTTGCTTGACTCTTGCTTGCTCCTTGCATCGCTGACTCTGTGGAAGGAGTTCCACAGACGTCAAGCCTTGCCCTTACAGGATCCTTCTGCCGCAGCATGGCACATCAGCATGGGTGGCAGAGGCATGGAAACGACTATGCAGTACTTTTCAGAAAGTGTGTGAGCATCCCGGAGATCTCCAGAAATCCCTGGAGAACTCTAGGGTTCCAAAAAAGAAAGTTTTGGAAATGAAAGTCCCCTGCCCAAGTCTATTCAACCAGAATGACCTCCCATGTCATGCAAAATGATAGATCTATTAGACCATTCTCTGAATCTAGATGACCCCGAGGACACTTGCATATGGACTATTGCTACAACGTCTTTCTGGGGACAGCTTCGCCTGGGAGAACTCATTCTCTCTTGTCAAAGGAACTTCTCAGTGGACTCACTACCTGTATGAGCCTCCTTTTGCCACCCTACTACAATGAGTACTTGTTCTTTGCATCTGCCAAGGACAAAGTGTAGAGGTCAGAAAGAGGAGAAAGTAATGTTTACTTGTCAAGAGGACAGTCTCAACCCCATTTGAGCACTCAAAAATTATGCGAACATAAATGGCCTCACCCTCTTGCAACCTATAGCAATGTATAGAACCCCTTCTTCAGGACTCATGGGCCTCACAACAAGAAAACTGCTCAATAGGATCAATCCAATTCTGACCACTGCTGGGTTTTCCAAGATTAGCGGTCATTGTTTCTGCATAGGTAGTACAACTGCTCTCTTACTTATGGGTGTACTACCAGACATTGTTAAGATGATGGGAGGCTGGACCTCTGATTTGTTCCTAAGATATTGGAGGTCTTTGGAGGTTATAGCACCAATGTATGTGGAAATGCTGAGACCGATCTTGTCTTATTTAAATCGTTGTTAGCCTTGGTCTGGGTGGCAGATCTTCTTGCTCTATGCTTTGCCGTCGGCTCCCTTGTGGGGGTTTTGATCTCTTGGCATGTAGATGATCCTAGGAGGGCCATATGGATCTGTTACGTCCTTCCTCACACCCAACTTAAGACAACATGAGTAGACATAGATGAATACAAATATATTATACATAGATAATCACGACAATGGATTAAACATAAAATTGAGACTATGAAAGGTTCGATACAATATAATCCTTCTATATGTCATGCCCGGAACTAGCGCAAAATTAGATGTTCAACCGTTTCTACTTTGATCGACCCGCTTCATTTTTTGGTTTCGTATCGAGATGACTAAACATCTGAGTTTAAAATTCAAATCGTTCCGCATGGCCTTGTTTTTGGCATTTTTGCCTTCCCAACGAGCAATTGGGCGGCAATGACCCCAACAGGTAATGGTTCAGATGATGCTCGAGGTGGATTGGTCATTACGGGCGCGTACCGTGTGTCCAGTTTCGGGCAGAGCCAGAGGTTTTTGAAACTCAGTTTCGGACCGCAAGTCTCACGAGTGGTTGCACTTGAAGTGTCGTTTCAGTTCTTTTTGCAACGACGATACAACTTTCGGTTTTGCAACGACCGTTTCGAACTTCCGAGAGTACACTTAACCGCACCAGTTGAAAGTGAGGCTAAATACCCCGTTTCGGAAGAGTGACACTATATCGGGAAGGAGCTGCACAGTTGATCAGCCACAGTGGCTGTGCATCAGGTTTCATACTTTCCCCACGGTCGTATAGACCAGTAGCCCTCAAGACTGTTCGCGACGCAATGGCCAAGTCTAAGAAGTATGGCTTTTCATCTCGCTTTTAAATGCGACTATAAGCTCATGAATTCCCAGTCATACCAATCATAACCAGAACAAAAAGGCCCACAAGAACGGTATCAAGAGGCCCACCTCTTTCCGGTCGCGTTCGTTAAAGGGTGTATGTGTTTTGTTTCGTCTTCAACTTACGGAAACTGACATATCTCCTAAGGTTGATCCCAAGGTATTCTGCTCATGTTTATGATTGTGGCTGTTTAGAGGACTCATAACATTTCTAGTTCCGTCGCAATGCTCGGTACGCCCTTGCCGGCACGGTATGTATTCTATACTTTGTTGGTGATGGAAGTTGATTTTCTTTGTAGATTCAAGCTCGCAAGGAGCAAAAGGCAGCTACATCATGATCGTGCGAGCTCGGAAGAGGGGGGGAGACCTAGGAAAGCGACGCAGCAATAGATTGTTATGCCTATGCCATCCCATGCTTAGACCACATTACGAAACGTCAAAAAACCGCTTGAAAGATACGGAAAAACTATAAAAAGTAAGACTACTACAAAACGTAGTCAAGGACACTCGCGCATCGTTTACCGTAAACCCTGCAGTGTCTTTGCATTTCGATCCAAAGTTGCTCTTAAACGCATCGCCTGAGTGTTTGTGAAGCAAGATAGACGCCCTCATGGAAGCGACACTCACTGCAGCATCTTCTGGTCGTAACGCACCTTTTGCCATGTTATGTTTCCCCGCTCTAGGTCTATGGCTCCTATTGGCTATTGTTGCTTTGGCAGATCCGCTGTTGTTCAGGAGCAATGCTCGGCACTCCTCGTCTGATGCAGGATGTCCTTCCAAAAGTGAGAAGAACTTGTGACGTAGAACGGTTTTGATTCGCTCGAATGCATGTGAACTATACCACCCATCGCGTTCCTGCTTTGTATGATGAATGAAACGGCGTTGATCGACGAACTTACAAAACCCACATTGCATTCCTCTCGAAGATCATCGGGGTCATCGATCATCTCTTTGAGCATTGGGTCAGTTATATCACACAGTTGGAACGCAGCCGTCTCTTTTGTGATGGAATGTCCGTCAAAAATATGGGATTTCCTGGTAAAAGCTCAATCAATACTACATTTAAAGAGCTACTGAAAATTTTGCCTTCTGTCCGCGTCTTTCTCTGTTCCTTCTTCCATTGCTCTCATTTGAGAATTCACGGCGGAACGGTCCTGTCGTCGTGTGATGACAGATGGCCTGGCTATTGGGTGATTGGCATTTCGGAAATACAGACGTTGGAAGCTGAAGAAATGATCTCATTCCACCCAGATAAGTGAATAGCACAAGACTGACAATCGTGCATTACGGTCTTTACGAGGATCGAAGCAAAAGCGGACAAGGGTGTCACGCCAAGGACCGTCCTGGAATACATAACAAACAAGGGGAAGAAGTGCTTTCGAGCTAGGATTGAAGCTGAATACTCGTCCTTGCCATATCGAGCGAAGATGTACTCACTTCAGTACCTCGCGGGTTTCGTTTGGAGCAAGTTGATTTAACAACGACATACGGGTCCACACAGGTCGTTGAACGAAAAGCTATGATAGACAATCATTTGCATCGCAAGCCATCAGTGAAAGACGACACACATCCTCAAGCTTCTTTAAAATTGCCTTATCAATGAGATTTCGTCCTTCTTCAACAACTTGTGGCGGCTTGTCTGGAACCTATAAACTCCAAAATGAAAATCTTTTACAGTTGCTGCGCATGATAGGACTTACAACTGCATCCGAGAACATAATACTCGCAGGACCATAACCCTTCCAACGCATTCGATTGATGTATCGTTTCTTTTCTTCGCCTGTCTCTTCGTCGACAGAAGTAGAAATCATTGATGCGGAATTGGGGCGGAAGCTAAGGGGGAAAGATGAATGAATGAAACACAAACAAGATTGGGGACTACTTGTATGCCTGAGGTATAGTCTGTCGGCTAAAAAGAGGGGGAGGAAAGAGGCGAAGGTTGCTCCTCATAGCGGCGGTAGCTCGATTTTCATGCCGATGCTGCGGAATGGGTATTCCAGTCAGTTCGGGATCGAGGTCAATGTCAATGTCCATAGTCATCCCAGAAGGGCTTTGAACAGGAATAGTATAGTCCGCTTTTTCTTCAGGAATAACATATGACAGTAATGTGTCCACTGAGCAAAACATATCATCACGAATTTTATGTCAAAATGGACCAAGTGTGTACCATCCATATTATCCATCGCGACTCGAAGTTTCGAGACCGGGTCGTTCATGTCCGGTTGATATTGATAATCAACCATACCTTTCGATCGTTGGTTAGGTTAGGTTTTTTGGGAAAAGCAGGAAAAATTAGGCTCAGTACTCACTTCGAAATCGAACAGTCTTTGGAATGACCCCAATGACTTCTGTGGTATATTCACCGATGGCACCGTCATCCTTTCTGTTTTTCCTTCGTTTCTTTACAATTTTGAGAAGAATGTTGTTAGTAGCGACAACATCTCCCGGAACTGGGTGTGCAAATGGCTGATCCGGCCTCAATTTATGTTCGATTAGAGTTTCCGTCTTGGACGCTGCACGCTTGAATGCATTTTCAAGGGCTGACTGCCCGCCAAGGTTTGATACGGCCAGCGACACAGAGGTCGGGCGAACATAACCAGGGTACTCAATCGAGTAGAACGGAACCTGAGGCAAAGGATACACCGGAGCTCGTGAAGAGCTATCAACGCCGGAAGCAATCGGTGTTGCTGATGAGGACTGCATTCGGCTCAAGACCTGAGGCGCCTGAGGGATGATGAGCACAACGGATGTCAGGTCTGCACGAATCACGTGATACAAAATACTCTCTTTACGGGTAACTTAGCAGAGGGTTTCCAATTGCTCCCTGCTCCAGCAGGTGCTCCATCAAAAAGTCAACATTATACATGAATTACTGTGACGATATAATGTATTACTTTGGTGGTTCAGCGGCCTTTTTGAGAGTCATAATTTCATCCATGACTTCCTGAACATAATGACAATGACTTCAAAAGCTCCTGATATCCATTGTGAGGAACGCACCTTCGAATTGATATCAACACCCGCCTTTTTCATCTCCTCTCCGACCACTCTTATTTGTTCACGGAATTTGGAACTCATCATGAGTTTAGCCATCTTGAATGTCGAAGGTTGAGTCCCAGAGCTCACATCGACGCCTTCGGTCACGAGTCAAACGTCAATTTGCACTTTCTGCACTGTTACATACCTGCTTCCTGCATAGTTTCCATCAATGCGCGAATTGAATTAATAGCCTCTGGGTGATTTGCTAGTTTCTTGAAAACTGTAGTCTTTTGGAATGCTGCAGTGAAAGCTGATAGATCCCCAATGGCCCGAACCCGCGGGCTTGTTGAAAACTGACGGGGACAGCGGACATAGAGGATTCGGCGACGGGCACCAGGAATCACAGTCCTCGCAAGAGAAGTCACAATTTGGTTCATGGTGGTCCAGATCACGGAAGTGAACTCCGCAAGAAAAATCCGAAGGCGCGTCGACGCGACTTGCCACAGATTTGCATGGATCAAGAATATTTCTCTATCGACTCAATCCTTGCAGGAAATCAGGTAATTGCAGCAATCGATTTTGCAACATCCGAGCTCATACTTGCTGCTGGAATAGAAAATACAATGTGTGTTCAAACAGGACCTTCCTGACATCGGTCACCTCGGCGGCGGTTCGGACCGCGATGTCAGCCCTGATTTTTACAAAAGTTTAGATATTGTCTCAAGAACTCTCTAGATAACGGCGCTGGCTAAGATACAGATACCTATCTGGCTAGCTTATGTACTCATCTATTCGTATGTTCTCATCTATATCACCTGTGCCTCATTTACGTTTTTAAGGGATTGGGCAGACTTCAACATTCCGACTGCATTTGGCCCAAGAGTACGTAACGCGTTGAAAGCTGAAGCGCGGAGTGTACGTCTTACAGGCCTCGTTGGAGCCGGCGGATTGTGGTATGGGTTTGGTAAAACCATCAGCGATATGTAAGTTGTTAAGATACCGAAGTTTCATAAACCATCTAGTGTCTGGTCAGACTGGCCGAAGAGCAAGCCAGCGAGTTCTCAGAAATGTTGACTAAGGTGGACCTTCTTTAACTGCAATGTTTGACTCGTTGTTCAATGCTCCTCAGACATTCCGGGCACGCCTCATTGAAGTGATCGATCAAGCTCAACACTTTGCAGCCCTTGGACCGGTGGGATCTGGATCCTCTGGAGATACAGCACAACTATTTAGGGAGGGATTGGACGCAACGGAGCGTGAAAGTGAGTCCTGAATGCCGTGATTTGGATTCGCTTTCATGTTTGTGTAGTTTTTTCGTTGGCTCAGGAGAGTGCAAAAAGGACGAAAAAGTGGTATGAAGAGAGCGATCGGTCACGGCGATAATACAACTTATAAATCCTTCTCCTTCTTTACTCCCTGTCCCCTGTCTTCCTGCGACCGTTGCTCTGGTATTGTTACGCTCTTAAGTTCACTCACAACCCTGTTGTATATCGTAAAACACGATGTCCATTTGTATTCGGTAATTACGTACCATTTTACGCTCGCCCAGAGGGCCAATTCTATGCCCATCAGGACGAAAAGGTGTATATTTCCAGACGTTAGAAACGCCAGAGCAATCAAGACGAGAAACAACAAGACAAAGGCACCATCTAGAATGACCAGAAATGAAGGGTGCAGAGAGGAACCGGGCTTTAAAACGCTTGCAAAGGCCGTAACAGTACTCTCGTTAGAAGACATTATTAATCAACCTGCAGGATGTCATGACCTGACTCGCACGTGCACCCCTTATCGATAAGTCCCCTTAATATTTTATTTATATCTTCTACTTATCTCCTTTATTATTATTATTATTTCGCCTCTTCCTTTTAACCTCATTTCTCATGACCCTCCTTTCCAATCCGTCATAACGAGCCCCTCAAAGCCTCCTAGCGTTATCTCATGACACTTTAGTCCAGGCATCTGATATTTAGTAAATAGTATAAAAGGACTCATGTATTCGATACAAGAACTTAACTTTGTTCTGGTTGGTTTTTAACTTATCCAAAGTCCGATCCTGACACAGGATGGGCTTCTCCATTATCACCACGTGCAACACAAGGTAGACTACTCTTTTAATCATATTACATGTTATATACTACACAACATTCTATGTGATAGGATATTTTATAACTTAGACATCATGCTTTTTGCCTTGACACAGAATAAACCTTTGGGCTGTTTCGAACGGCTTGTATAAGGTTAATATACATATGGCTCAACATCACACAAAAATGCCGGAGACCATGTAGAGCAACTCCGGAGCATGGAGGTCAGTGAATATGGTTTTATAGGTATGGGTGTTGACTGCCCCCCAGGGCGCAACAGATGAATTGATATAGACTGAGCCCCACAACTCAGTGCGTAACCACATTTTCCTATGGTGGGCTGACAAAAAACACATGAAATCTCAAAATAACGCTAATGAACTACACTATAACCTCCAAATCCCCTTTCTAATCAATAGAAAGAAGATATGTCTAAGGGTTAGTAGAACCACCAAAAACAGATAACGAGCATTTATTGATAATCATTTTGTATTAATTTTATAGCGGCAGGCTACTTATGCCTTCCTTATTCCCCCAATCTGGCCCGTCTCTCCCTTATTTTAGTAGTTTACTTATAACTGGAAACTATCACCCTTCAGCTCCGATTCACTTATGCTTGTCATCCGTTTCTGAGGTCGCTGGACCTAGCAAAACGATCTTGATTTCCTCGTCACGTCGAAGTCTCAAGGCAACACTTCAACACTATGATGATTGTTGGCTCAAAGCAAACTCTGGTCATGGAAGCACTACCTCTTTATCGTCTAGGGTACAACTTTTGTTAGTAGCATTGATGCATCAAGCCTCCAGCTCTGCTAATTTTCAAGTCTTAGTTATCCGCCTTCCCCAGGCCATTTATGTTACCTTCTCTCAATGTTGACTGTTTCTCGCAGCACACACGTAGAATCTCGTAGCCCGCACGTGGAGTATCGCAGCCCGCACGTAGAAATTGGTGCATGGATGAACGCTCAAACCATGTTCTCTGTGCCCCCATCTATCATCGTCCTCCATGAGCTTTCTGCATATTTCCTGACCACCGAGTGCTCTTTAGTGTCGTATGTTTTTGGCCATGTCAATCTGCCTTTACTGAGATGACTATGATAGGTCAAACCTGACTATATCTTCTTACCTCTCGTTGGTTGCGCATGCTTTATCATGCGCATCGTTTCTGGTAGACAACGATCAATCAAGGTAAGTCAGCTATGTGAAACGTCGATAGTAAGCACTATTGAATGACTACTGCAGGGGCATATCGGTTGCTTTGTTTGACTCCCAACTAGAGCAATTGCGACTACCTATGATGAAGTCTCCTGCATCTGCATCCCATCACATTGACGATGAAGAAGCGCGGGATGATCCTGGGTTAGAACATGTTCATGCCTTCGTAAAGAAATATTTCGATTGGCATATCGTATCCAGCGAAGGTGAGAAAGCAACTTCCTTAATCACGTCGAGCTAATTTCAGCAGAAGTTACTCCTTTGAATTGGAATGGCCGACGGAAACGATGCATGACATTGCATCGAACCAACGGAAACAAAGACCCGGTCAAGTTTTGGACGTGGGAGGAAGGTCCAGATGATGACTCTTCTGAGAAGCAAGCCACGCGCCTGTTTTGGGACCGCTGAATTTGTGGTTAAAGTGCCAAGGTGGTTCTGCCGAATCTCGTACGTATTTGCGCAGCATCGAGTAGAGATGCCACTTTTCCTTGACCTGAAATAATTTTTTGTAAAGATGAATATGTGAGGCATCATCGATGCATCATCTTGCATCGACGAGGGAAAATGGCAAAGAGAACCAGAAATATTCGTGACGTCAACATCTAGTTGATTATGGCTAGATTACCTGTGGAAATCCACGTATGAACCCCATAACATACATGTTGGTTGCGCACCAAGTATGCTACGGGAGTGCTGTGAGAATCCAATCCTGCTACACCCATCCAAGAAAAATCTGCCTTGACAAATATTACTTATCTATACATCGCAAAAGACTGTCTGCGTGATTGTAGTCGTGTAAATGTGGCTGATGCATCCATTATGCAGAACTAGGTCGTCGCACATTACTTGGGAGAAATCGCGACTTGCTGTCTCTGACTTTGGCCAATCCCAAAACATACTTAAACCAAGCCTTGTGGGTGATTACCGGCGCGGTCCGCGTGCAAACAGCGTTCCTGTGAGTAGTTTATTGCTGTTTTCAAAATAGTTGGTGCGGCCACGTGCAAACACATCAGCTAAAACTTTGATGCATCCCTGCACAACCACACAATGGCTCTGGTGTACACCAGAGTACGAGCATATTTCTCCTCCCTTGGACCTGTCCTCCCACCACATGAACTTGGCTGTCATTCCAACACCCAAGGGATACCTGCAGTGGAAGGATCACAATGGGAGGCCATTCTTCACATTTGCCAGCTTTGATTCTGAAGGTACGTGATTTACCTTTGATCTTTTCAAGCTGGCCCAGAACATTTTATATTTCTGCTGCCCTGGGATGCAGAACTCAGTGATTGGCATTGTGGTAGACTTTGCCTACTGCATCCACTGGAGGATGGTAATGGGATATGCCCTCACTCAAGCTCTCTCCCTGCAGAGACAAGTGCATGGATGCTTTGCAAGGCTGCTTGCCTTGATCATTGTGTGTTCAGGAATGTACCAGGAAGCAATTGTGGCCTATGATGCCGCCCATCCCAAGGCTCCATTGATAGCGTCACAATCTCCCTATAAGCAGAATTTAGACTTGTTGCAAGTCTTTGGAATTTAGTTGGAAAGCTATAGGTATGACTGATAATAAGCAAGGAATCTTTTGTGATTACCACTCAGTATTGCCAATGCTAATGGTACCCATATTAAGTCGGAGTTTGGAAGTTGGTAGCGGAAAGTAACAAGATGTTGTCAGAAAGTTGCTGGACACTGTCAGAAGGTCACAAGATGCTGTTGGAAAGTTGCTGGACACTGTCAGAAGGTTGCTGGACGCTGTCAGAAGGTCGCAAGATGCTCTTTAGATCTGTATTTTGTACTCTTTACTTGATCTCTGAGGGGAAAAGTTGTTTTTATTCCAAGTTATGGTACAGTTTTTATAGTACTTTTGGGAGGCAGGCAATAGCCCCCTACCTCAAACATCACCTCCCTCCACTCTGTCTTCCACTTTCTGTTCTGCCTGTGGGGTCTTCATTCCATTGCTCCTTATTTGGATGTGGGCACTTTCCCGCTGCCACTGCAAGCATCACCGTTCTTGCCATTTACTTGGTCCACCTCCCCTCGGCTAGCATGGTACTTCTTCCTTGATCCATTGGCCTGGGGCTTCACGTGTCTCCTCTCTGAGTCTGCTGTGCTGTGAGGTTTGACTTGCTGCCGCTACCGTCCTCAGTACTGGAGTTTCCGTTTTGCTGTTTTGGGGCTATTCTGCCTTCAGTGGTACTAAGCCCCTATTATTCTCCCCCAAACTGAGATTGGGACTGTCCCTAGTCCCTACCCATGTCCTCATGCAGGGTCCGTCCATGCCTGCTTGACCCTCAGCAGTTCCTGCCCTTTTTATCGTATTGACTGATGGACATATTCCATGTTCAACCCTTCTTTGTCTGCCATGTATGCTTTCAAGGCCTCCAACACCCATAACTTTGCATTGTTGGCTGACCAGTTCCTGGACCTTGTGCTTGCCGCATTCCTTTCCTTATTGGATGATTGGGTAGTCATAGAAGGCCTCGTAGTCCTTCTCAAACAATGGGAGGACCGTTGTGTGGAGGGTATACCATGGGCCCATGTTCAGCTTGCCTGTGTGTTACAGTTGCGGCCAAATGCTGTACCTGGTCTGGGGCGGATTTACATAACTGCAAAGCCACTGGTCACAATACTGTAGGTGTAGCTCTCTGTGTCGCCTGCGTCCACGCTGCTTAGAAGTTTTTTCAAAGCCAAGGCTGGGGCCAGAAGATTGAGCAAGGCTTTCTGGCTGCTGCTGACATCCATGCCCGGCCTCCTCCTTTTTTGAAGCATAAACATTCTGCTATCAAGTCCGCTCCAACCATCAATGATGGCTCTTTCAACAGGGGCAAGTATGCTCCACCTTTGAAACAATCCCGCAGTAGCTCCACGCCCCCCACAGGGCCCTCAATGCATGCTCTCTGCCCCCGTCCTCCTCTTTCCAAACCCGCTTGCCCACCGCCAACTCGCCGCTTAATACTGTTTGTGATTCTCCTGCCTGTCCCACATAGTTATCTTGCTCACGCTATACGGTCCAGTCTTCCTCCTCCGCCCACACCTGCCACCATTGCTCTCCCTTCATTTGCTGCCATTTTGCCCCCATCTGTTGCTGTCCTCTGCCCTGCTCTGTCTAGTACTGCCAGTAGCATGGAGTCCTTGACTGGATCATCGGCTCCTACCATGGCATTGCCTGCTCCTGCCCCCAAACACATCCTTGCCCTTCTTACCTCGGTTGCTCCTCCTCAGCCAGAGGTGCTCCCTTCTTCACCTTCTTTGCTGTCAGTTAATGCCAATGCCAAAGGTGAAGAGGAGGGCACTTCTAGTTCCAGTGGCTCCTTTGCTGGTACGGTAGGTCATGCATTGCTGTTGCCTGCTGATCTCATAGATCTGTCCTCCAATGTCTCCTCCACGGTTGTTTCTGAGATGGCACCAGCTCCTGGGGGCGCCTTTGGTGGCACTCCTGATGCTGTCCCATGGATGTCCCGTATTGCCTGCGCTGTGTTGGAGTCATCTTCTACCACTACTTGGCAACCATACTGCCCCATGCATTGTCTTGCTGATTTTCTTTTCTTTTCATTGCTGATTATATTCACAGTCTTTTTCCCAATACCTGCCGCTCCCTCCTACGCTTCTTGAGGCTGAGGACTGGCAATGCCTTCTGTCTGGCCTTACTGCCCCCGTCAATTTCTATTAGGCCTGTGTGATGCTTGAGTGTAACTTCAACCATGCTTGGGCAATGCTCCACTCTTACCATGCCCAAGTTGAGGCTGACTGCCAGTGCTTTCTAGTGGCTCAGCAGGCTCTTACCACCTCCATCTTTCAGTTGAACGCCATGGCCCATTTTGCCGCTGAATGCCACAGCACCATTCAATAGCAAGTCCACAACTGTAAGGGCGACCTCTGGAGGCTATGGCTCAGTCACACAGCTGGCAGAGGGAAATCCAAAGTATATATAGGTAATACAACAATAACTACTCACCTGGCAGAG